>PVIJ01020277.1:0-21343 GCA_004024925.1 Scalopus aquaticus | reverse complement strand
CGATGCCCGGCCAGGGAGAATCCCACATGGCGCGGCAGACCTCTCCTGCCTTGCCCGCTGCTCCCCTCAGCAGTGTATTTCTGATCTGCCTGTTCTGCTCCCCACTCTGTCTCTGGTGAACCCTCTCGCCGCCCCATGTCTCTGGCCTGTACCCCAGCTTGTATGTATAAATAAAAAAATAAATCTTTAAAAAAAAAAAGATACCACATCAATGGAACAAAGACAGTAGGGAAAATGGTACACTACAATGCTGGCTAACTATTGCCGGACACTCCCCAGAGATGCTCCTGAACAGCAAAGAAATCTAAGAAGTAGTCTATGACTTGACTTTATACAGGTATTAACCATAGGCCTATTACTATTGGCATGCATTTCACGATGTAAACATCCATTTATTGCAGATTACAAAAAACTAGAACCAAAATTAGAATTTGACGGTCATATTCGTGTTGAGCACATACAAATTGATAAGAAATGACTAATTTTATTTCAGTAACATGACTTTTGTAAAAATTAGTTGACCAGTGTTGCCAGTGAGGTCTTACAGGACGTTCTGCTTAGTATCAGTTTTTGTCTTTAAAAAACTTGATGAGCATAAAACAACTTTATCAGTCTATTCAAATATAAGACTGATGGTTATAAGGGGTTATTTTACACTGGGACAATGAATGTTAGAAATGAGTAAGAAAGTGGCTGATAAGCATAATGATTTTCCTAGCCTAACTCACTCACTTCCCTCTTACGGACACTATTTTTGTGGGACCCTCACTAACTTATTCACCAACAAAACAGTCTGTCCTAAATCATTTCCCAACAGCAACTCAGTGTTGGAATATCTGCTACATGTTGAACCTCTGCCTATATGTTTTGTTTCAATGTAACCCCCAAATGTTTCCAATTTGGAATACTGATCACAGTGAAAGTTAATTAAATAAAATCTACTAGCTTTATCAAAAATCTTAGTTTGCAAATGAGGTAAATCATCAAAAAAAGAAGTTTAATTTTTTAAGGTTCTATTGCACTATTATTTCTGAATTACTACGTAATGCGATTAAAAGCATGATTCCTCATGTGATCTGATAAGTTTGTTTTGGTGACAGCCTGCACTCTGAATCCTAATATTCACTTCCTAAATAATCACAAAGGTACTATACATGAGTGTGAATAGAAGTGTCAATCTATCACTACCACTGAGGGTGAAAAAAGCTCAAAACACCTTTATCTATGAAAGATAGCCTCTAAATAATAATAATGATATATTTTTGAAGAAACATGGCCCTTTAGTAATTAAATACCACCCTTAATCCAAATTAAATTTGGGCAATTTCTTTTGGATACTGAGGGACAAACTAGTTTCTATAAATTGTAGTGTATTTCAAATATTGAAACAATAAGGCATAGTAAGACCTTTTCTGAATCAGGAATATAAATCTGAAATACAGCATATAAAAAGAAACTCCAGTGTCATATTTCCTTGAATTCAAAACACCAGTACAGTGAGCAAGTCACTGCTATTTCAAAGCAAAGGTAGATAGATAAAGACTACCTATCTTGAGAAAACAGTGCTAAAAGTAGTACTTAACCTTACCAGACACAAAATGACCACAGTAATGGGTAAAAAGAACTAAGTAACCCAAAAGTCAGAAGACAAACTATACACTTTACAAATTACAAACTTTACACATGATTGAACTCATCCACAAAAGAAGTGGAGTAAGTTTCCAAAACTTTAATAGATGTTTCCATGATCTCCAAAGATTAATCTAATCAATTTCCCATATTTTAAAAACATAATAAACAAATCAAAACTAGACAATCACAGATATAAAAGTACTATAACACTGTGGGAGAGGAAGAGACAACTTCCTAGTTAATCTCCTTGGATAGTTCTGCAAGAGTAATCAGCCTCTTGAGCAGCTGGGAGAACATCCACACAAGCAGCTGACTCTCTGCACACAGTTCTGTACTTTTCCAAAGAGAAGTAAATGAATTACTTGTGCTTCAAGTCCATAGACTACATAGATGTGTCATCTAATCTTGCTCTGAGATCTGACACATGAATCTGTAATTCCAAATAGCTTAAGCAAAAACAAATCATTTTAAAATAATGTTTTCATAACAATGAGAGTTCACTGAGGTAAATACACCTAAGTACACTCAAATACAGCTCATTACTCTGCAACTTTAATATCATGCAAATAGGTGTACTTCCTCAACCAATACGAGAATCTTACTTAGTTATTTGGGCACAACAAGTAATAAACAACAGAGACAGCCAAATGCTAGACAGCATGTATGTAAACACCGTATCACAATATTTAAACCTGAAGTACCCCTCAGATTACCGAGAGAAAACAAAAATTCACTCTAGCCACCACCAATCCTTTAACTTATTTGAAGGATCTTTACATGAACTTTTATTTTAAAAGTAGACCGCAGGTGTAAATCTTAGCACTATATTGAGTTCCCTGTCTTCAGTCCCCTCAAGTAGCAACAATATGCTTCAAAATAAAAGATTTAAATTCAAAGAGGCATCTTCAGATCAAGTCTATCAACTTGGAGGAAAGTATAGCTAAAACAGAATCTCACAGGTAGGTGGAAGAGCACAAGTAGGCCTGCAACACTTTCAGAATCAAACTTAACTTACCAACTATAAACAGAACAGTAACTAAAGTCATTTAAAATGTAAGAAACAGAGAAATAAATTATTTGAGAAGCTAGAGTGAACTGTTAAGTGAAATACGTATACAAATTAAAGGCAACCAGCCTCTACCAGCTGTTCCCAGTTCTGGATGTTAGAGCTTAGTTGTTCTTAAATCCCTTCTTTATATAGTACAACACAGCCCAAGAAACGAGATGCTCTGAAATTCTTCTAATTCTAAAAGTGATTTTTGTTTCTGGCCTTGGAAAGGTTATTCAACCTCTTTGGGTAAATAATTAAACAAAAACTTAACTCATACAAAGTTCTAGGTATTAATGTATATACATAAAACTATCTTCAAAAAGAGAAAAAAATCCAATTTTCTTAGCATTGCATTCAAAGCCCTTTTTGATCTAATTTCAAGCATAATTGTCTACAAATAACAACTCTAAATTTCTTGTTACCCTAAGAACTTTTCACATCCTCCCCCGCTTGGTCACGTAGTTTCCTCAGCCTATAAACTCCTTCCCCACTCTCTGCCTCCTGAAATTATACCTGTCCTTCAATCACAGTTTAAAGCCTTCTCTGACCTGTCTACCCACCATTCTTCTCAAGCATAACCACTCTCTCCCAATCCCATCGTGTTTTTTTGTTTATCTCCATCACTTCATTTTTGCTTTACAGAGTATATGGTTTACCTGTACCTTCCTACTGCAATGTAAGCCTATCAAGGGCTGGGGGGGACTCACACAAGCCTAAGGGCTTACACATAATTTGTGTTTACTTATGGGGCCAGACTGAGTATGAAGTGATATTAGTGGGCCAACATTAGAAAAGTTATGCCCTAAATCATTGTTTTTCAGACAGTGGATTACAACTTAATGTGTCATAAAATTAATGTAGTGGGCCACCATTAGCATTCAAAAAACAAAACAAACTCCCTTACCCACCAGAACATTGAACAGACTAAGAAATACAAGTGTTATGATACTAGCATAGTATGTTTATAACATAAAATGTATCTATAACTATGGGCTGAAATTTTTAAAAAGTAGTTTTAAACTGCCTAAGTACTAATTTCCAAATATGGGGCTGGAACTGTACCACTATATTCTTACTAGATTGCCCAAGTGAAGTACAGAAGTCATTTATCTAGATGGCTGATAGTCAAAGAGCAGAATGACCTTAACTGGCTCTAACATAAACTACCATAAGAGCCTCTGGGTCAGTAATGTCATCTAACAAAAGAACTCACTTCAGGTCCTGCTTCCAAAGCACTGTGCAGTGATGATAAATTCTAAATGTTTGCCTGTCAGCTGAGTCTTTGCTTATCTACCAGATCTTAAGAATTATCCCCAGGCCTCCCTGGTGGCAAAGCGGTTAAGTGCTGTGCTCTGGAGCTGTCCGCAGCGGCAGCAGCAACTCAAGTTCAACACCTGGTCAGGGAGAGTCCCACAAGGTGCGGCAAATCTCTCCTGCCTCACCCACTGCTCCCCTCAGCAATGTATTTCCATAGATCTGCCTGTTCTGCTCCCCACCCTGTCTCTGGTGAGCCCTCTTGCCATCCCACGCCTCTGACCTGTACTCCAGTTTGTATGCATTTAAAAAAAAAAGAATTATCCCCATTGGAACGTATCTTAAAAAAATAATTATCCTTAAGAGCATGGTAACAAACCTTCACCTGAAACAAACTAAAGTGATAGCTGTAAAGAAAACTGTTCTTCACAATAACTTACATGAGCCAAATAATCAACAAATTATTTTAAAAGATCTTTTCCTGATAATACAGTTGTGGAAAATATTTCTTCTTTTTTTTTTTAAGTTTTATTGATTTCCCACTAGTTTATAGTGGAAATGATTCTTAGGGAAGATGATGCTATTTTCAAATTTAGCTTGCCATTTCAGTTTCATATGGAATTTAAACTACTTTGGGCTAAAACTGTCAGTGTCATGCTCTCTTCACTGATAACTGAGAAAAACATCAACAATAAGGGCAAAGAATGACTGCTTTGATCTCCTGCCTCCTAGCAAATTCAACAATCAGAACATGGTAAATAAAGATATAACAGGTACAGTTCATAATAACAGAACCAAAGCTCAACTGCCATTCAAGTTGACATAGATATAACTGAATTTTAAGATTTTTAAGAGACTATTCACAATCTAGAACAGTTGTATACTAACAGTAAAAAGCAACTGAGAAATAAATGGAAGGTATACTGGATTTAGAATCCAAAGTTGTGGGTGGAAGTCTGGTTAACATTCCTTAGTACAACACTTAGCTTCCTCTCTTATAAAATAAGGACAATATGCTTATATACATTCAATCAGTGAGTATTTACTGAATCACATTTTCTATGTGTCACTAGACATTTGACTAGAGAAACAATGTATAGTCCCTGCCCTCAAGGAACTTGTAGTTTCCCTCCTTTCCAGGTTGTTGTGAGAGCAAATGTAAAAACCCTGTGCAGACTGTAAGACATTGAGTGAGTTGCAAAGTTGTACAATAATTATTATTACTATTAATTTGTTCTCCCTCTTAACCGTTCATCCTTATTAAAATAGCTTAGCAAGGCTCACCCTTGCTACTGAACTGATTTTCCAAAGGGCTAGAATTCAGAAGCCTAACAAAAATTACAGTTTGTTAGTATAATTCTTAATTTATGGCTCTCAATACAACCATGAAGATAAAGTGAACTATGAACCCAAGGCCTATAATTTGCAGCGTTGCTCCAGGTATAAGTTAGTATGTGGGCTGCATTACCTACACAGGGAAAGGGAATAAAAAATTACTACATCTAGGCCCCAAGTTAAGATTTACTAAATCATACTCCTCAAAGGGCGAGTCTGAGAATCTATACTTTTGATGAGTATACCCAATGATTCTTATGGTCACTAAAGTTTGAGAATCACTACCACAAAAATTTCCTTTCCTCAAAAACACCATTTCCAAAATCTACCTGAAAAATCTGAGCTAAATAGAACTCAGCTAAAATTGAGAAAACAACTCTTTAGGAAGATACTTAGCAATCAATGTTACATAACACTCGTAAAAATACTTCTGTGGCATCCATCTTTCACATAAAATGAAACAAAAAAGAATGCCAACCACATACTCTTAAGTTACTAAAATTAACTCAATAAAACTGATAAATACCAGTCTTCTTGACTGTAAGATATCAGATATTACTTCTCATATAGTTTAACAAGGCAAAGCTGATGGGTATATTACCGTGTGGCTATCAAGTGAAAACACATACTCTCTGTCTAGCACAAATGAATTATGATCTTGAATGCTCACAAGCCAAACTTAAGAGATTCATTCTCAATGAAGATACACTACCCAAACAACAAAGAGACAAAACAAATTAGACAACGGACAGATCTAGTCTCTCAAAAACATAGATGGTACCATCTCCAAATCCACTGCACACTTAAACCCTCCTAAGGGCCTCTCTCAAGAAATCAATCAAGAGTACCTCGAACTACTTCAACCTTAAGAAAATTAACCTCAAATCAAATGTTACTTCACATACTACCTAATTAGTGCAAAGACGTATTTATTTTGGTTCTATTTGTTGAAAGCATCCTTCTCTTGTTAGTCTTCAGGTATACACACATCAAAAGGTAGACACTCAAAATGTGTCACTCTGGGAAAAATTACAAGGTAGAGATTAACGTTGCTTGTCAAGAAAACCTCTCATCTGCTGTAAAAGTCAGAGTCCAAAGGGCTTGTTTATACTGTAGTATGAAGCTCCAACACAAATCTCTTTCCCAAACCAGTTAGAGATTAGTCTACCTGAATGGAGAAAGGACAAACTGAACGACACTGAATTTGTTTAATTACCGTTCCAAGATTCAATGAGGAGGAGCCTTTGGTAAGCACACTACAAGAAGAAACACAAAGAAATTGATGCTCTTACGCTGGTCCAAATTTGTATTCCCTTAAATTTCAAAGTTACTCTGTTCTTTCACACCTCCATCATTTGTACAAACAACTGTACTATATAAAAGTTGGGACAAAATAATTTGTGTAGAGGACGAAAGAATCTAAAATAAAGAAAACACCAGGTTAAACAGCAATTATCCAGATCCAGATACCCATCTATAATTTCATACAAACTCTATCTATACATTAATAATGTACTTGTGCCTAATTCTGACCCCACTTAGTACTTCATTAACATGCAAAGGTTTCCTGGGACAATAAAGAGTATAGAATGGGGGAGAAGAGGGAAGAGAGAGAAAGAGGGGAAGAGGAATGGGGAGGAGGGAGAGGGAGAGAGAAGGAGAGAGAATAAGGGAGAGGGGAGTTCTATGTAGTGTTACCTAAAGAATGCTTTAGGAAAATTAGTAACTACCTAAGATCAAAATACGTACAGCAGACACAAGTATTCCTCAAGTCTCATGTCTATTTGGATGCTGATATCCCCCTCTAACTTGAAAATCTAAGAAGATAACAGACTTTGGAAGAAGGGAAGGAAAAAGAAACTGTACAGATGAGGCCTCAAGGCATTTATCAACTAGCTCAGTTCTGTGTTGCATCTATTTCCACTATAGTGGCAGAGCCACTTCAAAGATGTGGAAATCAAAATGTAGTTGGAAAGTGAGACACCAATGCCAAGATGTCTGATGATCATCATAGGTATGATCATCATAACCTTTCAAAGAAAGGTTCTCTGAGCAAAGAGTGTTCTTTTGCCCTGCCCACTAAATTATACAAAGCTCTTGATTTACTAGTAAGGATGTGCCAAAATATGTCTTTTTTTTAGAAGGAGGAATGGGCCTAGATTGGAATCCCAGGCCTCTTAAGTCCTTCTACCTGCCCTATGGGATCATCTGAGGTCTTCTTTCTCCTTTACAATACTAAGTTTATATCTCAGTACTGCTACAAAAACAGCAAGAGAAACAAGAAGTCAGCAGCTGTATTAGCTGAGATATGTATGTGTCTATATTTGCAATGGTGGATCACATTAGCTATAGATATCTACAGAATTATTTGTACTGTTTAGTTCCTTGAGTTCCTGTAAAGAGTAAATGATTGAGAATTTTATGATAAATTCGTAATTCTAAGTAAATACATCAGTTTTACTAAAATTAAAATTAAACCAAGAGCTGAATCCAAAGTTAACATCCGAAGAGAAAGAAAAACAATTCCAAGAGCATCTATTAGAAGGAAACACCAGTCACAGGCTGAGTTATCTAAAAGAAAAGAATTAGGTGACCAGGTGCAAAGCAAAAGGTCACTATTGTATTCGGTACCTGAATACCCTGCTCCCCAAAAGATAAAGTGTATGTAGCCAGAGTATACTAAAAAAAAGTGTATACAGGACATTAATGGGAAAAGAAAGCATCTATTTACAAAAAGGACAGAGGAAAGGTATACTATCTTCAATCACTTGCTTTGGTGAGATACTCTTTCTTCAGGTGGACGGGAAGAGGAAAGAGATAGTGGACACCACAGAATAAGACTATCAAGAACAAGGACAGGAGACGTAAGATGAATAAGGAGGGACTGACACCTCTGCAGACCAGACCTTCAAGATATTATCCCATTTGACAGACCCTGGGTAAACCTCTTTTAGTAGAGGAAAGACAGGAGATTGTGGAAATGAAGATTAAAATAACATTTATTTCAAAAACAGATTTCACGAGGGCAAATCCAAACACTGAAGGAAGGGCAAAGGTGTGAAAAAATATACATACAAGGTAGATTCAGTAAGAAGAGATACAGGATTGAACACTACTGAGGATGGAGATACAGCGACCCATAAATCCTCCACCAGGCAATCAGCAATCACTATAGAAATTTTAATAAAGTATAAAAACACAAATGTAACACTTGGATTGGAGTAGTGGAGGAGGTCTGCACAGAAATTGCTAGACAAGCCAGCATCCTGTCGGAGCTTTAGGGGATGAAGTGGGGAGGTGAGAAGGAAGGAGAATGTAGGGGGAGGGGCTGCAGCACGGAAAGAGGATGGGTTGCAGCAGCAGCAGGAGCCTAGGAATACAAGGAAGGGAAGCAACCTAGGGACAGAAAGAGTGGGATAAAGTCAAGGATGGGATCACAAGAGCATAGAGTTAGGGGAAAATGGAAACAGTGTACCTGAAAAAGAGAGGACAAAGACTCAAAGGGGAGATTTTAAGTCGGGGGAAGTAGGAGGTAAGAACTCTACCATAAACCTGACAAGAAGTAGGAGGACGGTGCAGGAGGGAAGACAGGGGAGCATGAGAGGGGTGCACTCAGCAATGTGGTGATGGAGACACTGGATTCAGAATCCAGTAACAGGGAATGACAGAGAAGAGTAACTACAGTGCCAAAGACACCCACATCCCTGCAGAAAAGGCACATAAGTGCCCGTAAAGAAGGGACACTACAGCTTGAAAAAGGAGGGGAGGGTTACACAGTAGAACAGAAAAATATATGGGGCGCTTAAGCATAAGGAGAAGGTAACTAAGGAAAGAAACTGTGCCGTGTGGAGGAATGATGTTTCGGGGGCAAAGTAGAGAGTAGCAGAGGTCCTGCCTACTTGGTCTAGAGGGCAGAGGGACGGTCCACAGGGGCTGAAGGGAGTGGTGGAGAACAGGAAACTAGGTTGCTAAAGATGAGAACTTGGGGAGGACACGACAGGGGTTGGGTCGGAAAAGGAGGTGCTGTCAGTAAGGAACATGAGGGGAGCATCACGAGCAGAACGAAGGGCAGTGAAGAGCAGAAAGCATGCCACAGGGGAAGGCAAAGGGGCAGAAAAGCAGCCAAGGAAAGGGGGTAGGGGTAAAAGCACTAGGGGAGCAGGGACCTAAACAGGCGATTAGGAGGGAGAAGGGAGTAGCAGAAGCCCAGAGTATGGGGAGGGGCGGTCAACCCCCAAGGTGGTGCGGGGCCTGAGGGGGACGGGGGTCGGAGGGACGGTTAGGGAGAGGTGCGGCCTGAGGGTGACAGGGATAGAGGGGAGATGCAGGGACAGGCGGGGTGGGGCAGCGGTCAGCCCGGATACTCACACCTCCAGAATGCGGTCCCCCTTGCGCACCCCGGCCCGATCGGCCGCCCCCCCGGGCAGCACGGCGCTCACATGCTGCAGCGGCGCGTACAGCTCCCCGTTGATGCTCCGCAGTTGCCCGCCCTCGCTCACTTGGCCCCGTACGTTGAAGCCGTAGCCGGACTCGGACTTGACGATGCGCACGACCCGCGGGCCGCCGCCTCCTCCACTGCCGTTCCCGGCGCAGTGGAGCCCAGACCCCCCGCCGCCGCCGCCTCCGCCACCTCCGTTCCTGTGAGGGGCTGAGGGGTGAATCCCTTCCCCGTCCTCGTCCGCCATCTTGCGAGCAAGCGAGCCGTACCCCCGCTCCCCTACGCCTCCACTCCCGCCCCGCGCGCGCACGCCCTTCCAGCAGCCGCGCGACCCCCGGAGCGCGCGCCCGCTCCGCCGACAGGGGATTCGAGTCGGCCGAGGAGCAGCCGGCGGGGGTAAAAGGGGTGGCAGGGGGCGGAGGGAAAGCGAACGGTTGGCACTGGAGACTCTTGGGAGATGTAGTTTCTAGTGGTGGGGGCGGGGAGGGGATGGACTCGGCCGGAGCTGATGTTGTACGACGCGGTTAGGGAGCAAAGCCTGCTGGGAGTTGTAGTTTGTCATGTGTGCGCTTAGGTATTTTGTCGCTGGAAATGCTAACCCAACATGTGCGTGTCCTATTGAGATGTTGACGTGGGCAAGGGTAATTTTCCCTTGTCTTTCATAGTTTCTGACAACAGTAATATTAGGACACACTGATGTGTGTGATTCGGCAGCTTAATTTCTAAAAACTCATTTGTTCAATACTTTATATATTCCCATATGTTATATTATCCCATGGCCCCAACCTTGTGAGACCTGGAGCATGAGTCCCTTTATTTCACTCAATAGGAAACTGAACCTCAAAATGCCCAAAGTCATCTTAAGGCTGTTACTTAAGGCTCTTAAGTAACAGGAACAAAGACCAAGTTATTTTTGCACAACTTCATTTCATTGCAACTACCTAAAAATTATGCCCCAGCTATACCAAAAGCATATAGAGGAAACTGTGGTCTCAATGGATATTAGATGACTAAGTGATCATTTCAATTCAGCAATGATTTTGAAGTTACCTTTCTTTAAGATTCACTTTGTTCCAGCAATGGCACAGTAGTCTTTTTAATGCAGCAATTTAATGTTTTTGGCTATGTAACCAAACACAAACTTATGGATATGGTGAACAATACCTGGCAAACACAAGAAGAGCAGAAACAAAAATAATGAAAATGCTTCAGCACTGTCGTACAAACATCCCAAGCTGGGTAAGTTCACTCTCGGCTCTCACTGACAAGAGAATTTGAAGTTTTTGGTGGATTTGCAGTCCTTTAATGCTCTATACACAGGCAGACAGGGATGGAGACTGCAACACTGAGGCAGATCAACTCCCCTGCCTTAGCCCCTTTTACTGTTAAGTGCCCATAGCCACACAAGGGATACATGGTTGCAAACACAAGGCCCAGCTGTTGTTTACTGTATGTCTGAACGGTGGAAAACATAGCATTTCAAGGTATAGGAGTCTGTTGTGTGGAAGGTGAAAAATAGCCTGATTTTAACTTATTTTCCTTATAAGCACTTAAATGTCAGGGTATCATTTAATACGCTTAAAATCTAAGCCCCTATTTCTTACCCAGCAGGAAGGTTTGGAGAGACTTGAATAGGTAAAGGGAAGTGGTAAGATTGCTATGGGAACCAGGCCCTAAAACTGATCACGAATGCTGAATCAAGGCCAAGACATATTCGGTGTCAAAGGTCAGCACCCAAGACCAGACATCCCAGCACTAACTGCCCAAACCCATTCCCCAGTCATGGCAAGTCATAAAAGGGAGCCCAGATTTTTCTTTGTGCACAGACTTCTCCCAACTCACCCACTTCTTCTCTTAGCAGTGTACTTGAATAAAACCCCCTTTTATGTTCTCCACACTATCTCTGGTGAATTCTTTCACCAAGACTCTGATCTCACCCTGATCTTCCCACAACATTTACTACTCAAATCTGGTGGTCTGTTACTGTTCATGGATCCTGATAGAAGAAACGAGATTCCGGGTTCAGAGACAAAGGATTGTTCCAACTCAGGAACCAAGATGAGCTTCAGCAAGCCTTTGTTAACACCTCCTGACCCCCAAGGGTCCTGGGGCTGACATGATGTGCTCAGATGAATGCTGCGCACTTAGTGGATTTACAGCACAGATGAGGAACACTGAACTTAGAGAAGCTGCCATTTTAAGGAAGCAGTAATCAAACCCGTCCTTTGTCCTGAAGGGAGACATTGCTTCATCCCTCAGAGTTTCTCACTATAAGCACAAGCCTGAGAAATAACCTTGGTAAAAAGCAGCCAGACCTTGCATTCTTGGCAGTCCCAGAAAGATGAATGAAAAGAAGCATGAAAGACCATCAAGGATTTATCAAAATTTTTATGTGTTAAACACTATTCTAAGTACTTTATAATCTCATTTCATTCTCACAACACTGTAATACCTCTTACTTTACAGATGAATAAAAGGTATAGAGTAGTTTACACAGCTAATAAGCAATGAATCCAAGAGAAGCAACAGGGATACATAATTAAAAGGTAGTAAAGGTTAACTTGCAGAAGGCTGGTGGTTTATAAAAGCAACAAACACCCCTCTGAAAAAAATTTACAGACTATGTAATGATTACCGGGAATTGCTAGATTTTTTGCTATATACATTTTGGTAACTTCTGAATCTTTACAGATGAATGTGTTGCCTATTTAAAAAAAAAGTTAAATATTGAGAAAGTGTTACAGGGTCAGGGAGAGGAGCACTCCAGAAATCCCAAACCTGCATGCTCTAAATAGGTACTTGTTATTCATCACATCAAGGCAAAACATATTAGACCTTTAATGGAAAGGGACGTAAAATACAATTAGTGTGCAACAAAGAAAAGGCCATATAGTTTCCAAATCCAGCACCCAAAGTTATACATCCCCTTGTGGACAAATGTCCAGCCAAACAGGGTTGGCCCAAAGCAGGGTCACTGAGGCCCAAAAGCCTGCCACAAGTCTAAGGAAGCTTCCAGTGGGGATCCATAGAAAAGGGTGAGAAACAGCCAGACAAGTCTGGAAGGAAAAGAGCAAAACCAAAATCAAAATCAACGCTCCCACTGTAAACCTCCCCACAGGTCTCTCACCCACACCTCTCTCAACCAGTCCATGGCCAAGAAGCAAGTGCAGTTTTTTAAAACATGTCTCTCTGCTCCACATGTCTCCTCCAGTTCTCCTTCTGCTCTCCATCCTTCTTCCTTCCTTCTTTCAGTCTCCTCTCCAGCTTCTTCTCTCTGCTCAGCTCCACCCTCCTTGGGTGGGCCAGGGAACCTGAAAACTCCCCTTTTTCTGGGGACCACCCTGTAACAAAAGGATCAAATAGAAGAAAAAGTGATCAGAGTATCAAAATAAGAAAATAAGTAAGATACCATTATCGCTCTTGAGAACTCATGATCTAGCCACAGAGACAGTGAAAGAAAAATTAATTACAGTGCACACCTTGGCACCCCTGAGTGATGGGAACTGTGAGAGAGGCCTGCACAAGCTGCTAAGATGCACATAGGAGGGGCCTTCAAAATAGAAGGCTAATCTGAATGATGGGTCAGAGATGAGAAGAACTAGCAAGGCACAGAAGGATAGTAGTGAAAGGGAATTTCTGATAAAGGGAGCACTATATTCAAACATACGATTTTTTTTAAAAATTTACTTATTTATGCATACAAGAGCTGGAGTGAAGGCCAGAGGTGTGGTGGTGGGGGGGTGTGGTGACAGGATTCACCAGAGACAAGTGGGGAGCAGAATAGGCAAATTGACTGAAATACACTGCTGAGGGGAGCAGCAGGTGGGACAGGAGAAGTCTGCTGAGCCATGTGGGAAGCTCCCTGGCCGGTGAGGGAAATTGAACTAGTACTAAAGTGACTGTGGATAGAACTTGTGCTGCAGTGGCTGTCAATAGCTTGATAGCACTGAGACTTAACCCCTTGCACCACCAAGGAGGCCCTCAAACATATATGTTTTAAAACACTTAGGTGCAGTGTGACATCTGCCAGCAGTTCAGGACAGCCACAGAGGGGACAAGAGAGGAAATGGGAGATCTTCAGATACTGAATATAGCACCCAGGAGTTTGAATTTCATTCATGTTTTTAGGCGCCTCTGAATGCTTTTAAGCACAGCAGTGGTATTATCAAATTTGTGCTTCAGGAAGTTCTTTCTGCAGGAACTATAGAAAACAATATGAGATAGTGGGCTTCCCTGGTGGCGCAAGTTGAGCAGCGCTGTGGAGCTGTCCGCCCAGCTCCTGCAGCAGGAGTTCGATGCCTGGCTGGGGAGATTCCCACATGGCACAACAGACCTCTCCTGCCTCCACTGCTGCTCCCCTCAGCAGTGTATTTCTGTCTATCTGCCTGTGCTACTCCCCACTCTGTCTCTGGTGAACCCTCTTGCCATCCCACACCTCTGGCCTGCACCCCATCTTGTATGCAAAAATAAATAAATCTTTGAAAAAACAAAAAGAAAACAAAATGAGAGAGACAGATCAGGGCAGAAATTGCAGTGAATCAGGCAAGAACAACGAGATTTAAAGGAGGGCAGTGGTGATGGAAGAGGGCTTCACTGGAGAGAAAGCACTTGGTGACTTGACTCGCAGGTGTGAGGGTAGGAAAGAAGGACATGAGATTCCTGACTTGGTGATGTGATTCCCTCATGACCAAGCATGAAAAGAAGAGGAAGTGGTTTGTCAGAAGGGTGACGAGTTCAGTCTAGGGTATGCTTGATTTGAGGGACCTGCAGAGATCCATGAGGAATTGATGAGTAATTGGTTGAATGCAGGGGACTGGCAGTGGGAAAAGGGGACTGGACTAGAGCCTAGATGTGGGAGTTATCCCACTCTGGGTGGTGGCAAAGGAGAACTTAAGGCAGAGGGTGTAGTGACATGGGGTTGCCAAGGCCAAAACCCAGAGATTGCCCCCATTTGGGATACTCTAAGAGGAAGAGGATCCAGCAAAAGACTGAGAAAAAGGAGCCAGAAAGCTGGGGACCCAGAAAGCTGGAAATTGATGAAACTGCCTTTGGACATAGGACAATTTGAGGAGCCCCACCCATTCAAGGGTTTGCTTAATCCTCACAAAAACTGTAAAAGAAGCATTCTCAAGAAACTATGCTGATAACCAGCAGGCCCTAATCACACTGCTTAGTCAGTAGCTGAACTGAACCTTGAACCCAAATTTTCTGATACCGAGGCCAAAACTCTCCCCAGTACCCAGCTTCCTTTTGGGTTAAAGATAAAAAGTTCCTCCTACTCTTTGTCATGTCAGCAGGTTTCCATTAGCTTTTGGTATAGAAATCACATGGGTGAAAACCCCCACCTCCTCCTCCACATTTTGCTTAGTAGTCCTTTGTTCCTAGATGTCCTGCTTATTTTCTCCTTTGCTGGTGGAAATTCCACTCATGCTTCACACTCGAGCTTCAGTCCGTCTATAAATCCTCCCTGGGGAGTCCAGTTCACTCTGACATCTCTTTTCTAAATTCCTCTAGCAAATGCATTTTCCAGTGACCCAGTCATCCCCTCCCCTCCCCCCACCAGTGAGTCACTCTCTTGTGTAATTCCCCCCCTTAAGTTTAAGTGTGGGCGGGACCTGTGATTTGCTTCTAGGCAATAGAATATGGCAAAGGTGACGAGACGATGTGTCACTCCCATGAATACAGCTACATTATATAACATTTTTTCTTAGCAGACTAGAGGGAGTCTCCTCCCAGCCTTGAGGAAGAAAGTTGCCAAGTCCTGAGGGGCCTGTGGAGAGGCCCCTCCCAGAACAAGGATCTGCAGGAACCTCTAGGAACCAAAAATTGCCCCTGACTGACAGTAAGAAAACAGGGGCCTCCCTGGTGGCGCAGCGGTTAAGCGCTGAGCTGTGGAGCTGTCGGCAGCAGCGATGCGAGTTCGACACCTGGCTGGGGAGAATCCCACATGGCAGGGCAGACCTCTCCTGCCTCGCCCGCTGCTCCCCTCAGCAGTGTATTTCTCATCTGCCTGTTCTGCTCCCCACTCTGTCTCTGGTGAACCCTCTCGCCACCCCACACCTCTGGTCTGTACCCCAGCTTGTATGTATAAATAAATAAATCTTTAAAAAAAAAATAGGGCCCTCAGTCCTACACCTACAGTCATATTCCCTCAACAACCCCATGAGCTTGGAGAAGTAAACCAGGCTCCCCAAAGGAATACAGCCCAGTCAGTGTCTCCATTGCAGGCTTATGAGACCCTGCCGAAGATGGGGTTAGGCTGTCCAGACTCCTGACTCACAGAAACTGTGAGACAAGAAGCTGTATTGTTTTAAGAAGCTAAGCATGTAATAATTTGTTACATGGCAATGGACTATTTAATGCAACTTCTTTTTATGGTCAACGCCACTCAGTATAGACCATAACAGTTTAATAACTAGTTTAACTTTACTTTTCCAATCTGAACATAAACTTCCTGCAAACAAGGAACCAGTCATATGGGACTTGTGATGCTCTCAGCATGAGAGAGTCAGAAGCACAAGAGAAGGAGCTCAATAAGTGTTTAAAGAATATTAACCCAAGAATGGACTGTAAGCTGCTAGTAATACCTACAGTGTAGGAGAAAGGTAGGGATCAAGCAAGCTATTTTGGTTTGTTTTTAATTTATTTATTTTCTTACATTGTTCATTTTTGCACAATATTTGATTTCTCCCTCAAGGTGTAGTCCCCGTAGTTCTCCCACCACCATAGCACCCTTAACTTATCACTGTAGTCCCTTGTGCTCTTGCTGCCCCTGTTTTGACCCCTTTCCCTCTTCCTCCCCAACTGTGTGCCTCAAGTCTATGGTCAGCTTGCAAATTTTGTATTTTTCCTGACCCTTTGTTTGGTTTCCCTATATTCCTCCTATAAGTGAAACCATCCAATATTTCTCTTTTTCCTTCTGACTTATTTCACTTAGCATAATCCCTTTCAGTTTCATCCATGTTACACAAATGGCAAGAATTTATCTTTTTTGATTGCTGAGTAGTATTCTGTTGTGTATATATAGCACATCTTCTTGACCCATTCATCTGTTTGGGGGCATTTAGGTTGGTTCCATATCTTAGCTGCACATAGCTATTGCTAATGATACTAACAAATATCTCATCTGGTCCCATGCCTTCATTTTGCCGAAAGGAAAAGTGCCCTCTACTATAACCCTCTAAAAGAAATAGACCCAGCAAGATACAATGACTTGTCAAAAGTCACACAGCAGATCAGAACTCAACCCTAAGAAGAAATATTAAGTGGTTTAAATGAGGCAATAAGGCATCCCATTACCTATACACTTCAAGGAGTGAAGAAAACAAGAAGAGTGCCCCTTTTTTTAGATCCTTGCTCTAATTCTGACTCTGAGTTCTTCTTCCCTACCTTTCCACACTTCTTCCATGTATACCATATGAAAAACTGCTTTTTTGGTTTAACTGATCAACTGATTTGCAAGAGTGGATAAAACCTAGAGATTAACTCTGTCTCTGGTGAATTCTCTTACTACCCCACACCTCTGGCCTACACCCCAGCTTGTATGCATAAATAAATAAATAAATAAATCTTAAAAAAAAACACCTAGAGATTAGAGGAGTTTCTGTCAAGATTGCTTTAGTTGCAAGTGACAGAAACACAAACAAGCCTCAGCAAAAAAGAGAATGTATTGTTTCACAGAGCTGAGATAGATGCTGGGTGCACCACTTAACTGTAACTGCAAAACAAACCACCCCAAAACTTAGTGGCATAAAACCATTTTATTATGTATATAAACTCTATGGTTCAGAAATTCAGATAGCATAAGTAGGGATGACTAGTCTCTGTGCTCAGGTGTCTGGGGCCTTAGTTGGGGAGATTCAAAGGCTACAGGTGACCTTATGACTGGCATTATCTGGAAGTTAAGACTGGTTACTGCTGGCTGGGTCCTCAGCTGGGGCAGCTGACCTACCCCCACATGGCTTCTTCATGTGTCTGCTTGACTTCTTAAGAGTGGTGGGTGGGCTCCAGTGTCCCAATAGAATAAAGCACTAGTACATGGCATTTTTATGACTTAGATTCAAAAGTCACATAGCATCACTTCCACTGTACTGTTTTGGTCCAAATATTCACAAGTTGCAGAGGGAGTGGACACATAGACTCTGCCACTGGGTGGGAGGAGTGTAGCTGCCTTCTAATTAGCCTATGTGGGATGGTGTATATCACAGTGACCATCTCTGGAAAATATAACCTGTCACACTGGGATAGCTCATAAATTTAAATCAAGGTGGTAGGTCTGACAGACAAGTCAGGGCCACCTGGCCGATTTGCTCATCTTCACTTCTCTGTTTATTAGTAGAAAAAACACCTATTTCTGAGTCTGTGGACCATTTCCCAGGGAAGGACATTGGCCCTTCCTTGAGTCATGTTCCCAGAATATGGATTAACTGAAAGCCAACTGGACAGTGAAGAACTGATTATCCAAACCTGGATCACATGCCTACAAGAGTGCTTGGTGGGTAGACGACACAGAATAACTGTGTAATTTACTTCAGGTTTAACCTAGGTAAGCATTTATGTTAGTGTGTAATTATAATTATGTCAGTTCTCTATCAGTGTTCTGTCATTGTAGTGTTCCAAAGTCCTTTACCTGATCATCTTCATATCATGCCTTGTCTTTCATCTGCACACACAGCCTCTCTGGGATTTACCTGTGTTCCCATTGGTGATGATCGCACATGAATGTACTTAACAAAAATGTACACAACTATGGAAAGTCCAACAGTACATATATTTTATCACAATAAACAAATTTTAAGTAAAACAGACTATTTAAGATATAGAGCAAATGAATTGTGCTAAACTTGAAAAAAACGTATACTATAAATTCACATTTGTCTATACAATGTCCGTAATGTTGAACTTTTGCCTATTTAAATTAGTGGGTGTAAGGAAGATGAGTGAGTCAAGCTATTCTTCCGCCTTCCATACAGCAGAGAGCCCACACCTTGAAATGCTATGTTTTCCACCATTCAGACATCTAGTAAACAACAGATGGGGCTTCCATTGGCAACCACGTATCTGTTGTGTGGCTATGGGCACTTAGCTATGGGCTAGTCAGGAGAGATGCTGTTCTGCCTCTGTCAGAGTTTGAGTCTCTCTTGCTCTGTCTGCCTGCCTGGGTGTATGGTCCCTGTTCCAGTATTAAAGGACTGCAAAATCTACCAAAGTCTCCTCTTTTCCTATGTGAGAACTGACAATGGACCTACCTGGCCTGGGATGGTTGCATGACAACGGGTGACAACTGTATTTCAGTCTCAGCTATCACTTCTTTTTTTTTTTAAAGATTTATTTATACAAGTTGGGGTACAGGCCAGAGGCGCGGGGCGGCAAGAGGGCTCACCAGAGACAGAGTGGGGAGCAGAACAGGCAGATCAGAAATACACTGCTGAGGGAAGCAGTGGGCGAGGCAGGAGAGGTCCACCGCACCTTGTGGGATTCTCCCCGGCTGGGCGTCGAACCTGCGTCGCGCGCCGACAGCTCCACAGCACAGCGCTCAACCGCTGCGCCACCAGGGAGGCCCTCAGCTATCACTTCTTTCCTAGTCAGGAGACATTCTCCACTCTGTCCTCACTCTCACATTGTTTTGATTGAATGCAAACCAAGACATTCCATCCCCCCAAATTCCTGCAAGGGCATCTCCTGTACAGAATAGAGTCAACTATGATATACACTTACTTTCCCCCTGAAATATACACCCACACCTTCTTCCTTTGTCTCTTAGTCCTCTTTCGATATAATGGACTCTTCCCGCATGCATGCGAAGAACTTTTGAGACAAAGAGGAAAAGTCAGCCAGGGAAGAAGCACAAGCACAAAGTACCAGTTGGTGTCTACAGCTCTCAAAAAGTCTATTTACTGACAACACCTATGCACTAATATTTACTGATCCCTCAGATGTTTGCAAAGGAGGCAAAACTGTAAGGAACTGTGCCGAGAAGTGGAAGCTATAGTCCATTCATGGAACCCCAGGTCATTCCACCTGAAGCTACCCAAGCCACACCCAAGTTCTGAGCTTAGAGCTAAGCAATTCTATTGCATAAACTTGAAATCAGAGGTCCTCGATTTATATTTAACCTCCTCACTCAGACAGCCTTTTCCCAAAAACAATCATAGCATAGGAAGACCTTCAACATGGAGAAACTCCCTTCAATATTTAAGTCTGGAGCTTAATCACACCATCTGAAAATTTCTCATTACATGTGACCTTCTTCTGTAATTAACACAGGCTCTAGGTAACTGCCTCCATCAAGTTTTGAATGATGTGTGCCCTCCAATGCACAAAAATTGAATGTTAGCATTCTGTTTTCTACATTTAGCTCCTGATACCTGGCAGGTGCCCAGGGCTCCCTTTAGGAGTAATTTTCCTTTGTTCAGTTACCTTGCAGAACAAGCTGCTGGTGATAGGAAAGAGAATTCACATCCATTCAGATGGCTTTGACTGAGGACCCACAACGTGCCCGGTGCTGGGCCAGGGCTGGGGACACAGAGATAAATCACCAGCCCTGGCTCTGGAGGATTTCTCAGGTCTGGGAGGAGAGGCAGACATGAAAATAAACAAATACCGTACAGTGTGATGACTTTTGTACCAGCTGCTCTGGGAGTATTGATGAAGGGATGATGAACTCTGTCTGGGTTTTTTTTGGGAATCGGGGAGGACTCACCAAAAAGGTATCTCATTTGAATGGGGTTTTGAAGGATGAGGAAAAGCTCATTAGAAGGATAAAGCAGGGAAAAAACTTCCAGGCAGAGGGAACAACGTAGGCAAAGGCAGAGAGGTGAGGAAGGACATGGTGAGTTTCAGAAACAGCTGGCAATGTGGCAGAGGTCCAGACATGAAGCTGGATGAGTAAAACGTGGAGGCAGCTTAATTCCAACCCTCCCTCATCCTCAGGACAGGAGGGAGCAAAAACAAATCGAAGCTTAGCCCCACTGCTGGTAATTAAGCATCTTTATCTTTCTACATAAAGAGCATATCCCCGAGTCTATGTTCTGTGGGTGTTCTAGGTCTTTTGCAAGATTATCACCTAGTAATCTGAACTGTCTTTTCAAGTAATTGGCACCTTTTATATTTGAAAAGGCCCTTAGACAAGTCATGTGGATCTTTAGGCCATGAGATGATCTGAAATGCTATTATTGCTGATTGGAACTCTGAAGAGCCTGACATTTGATAGAGGATGGACCAGGGCTCAGTGAAATGAAGGACCTACCCAACCTCCTCATGCTGGGATGAGCCAGGCCAGCACCCAGCCCTCCCTGCCACCCTTACTCAGCTTTCCTCCTTCCTTTCATATCCTGAAGGGGCCCAGGCTGGTGCTCTTCAGTCAGTAGACACATGATAAATCTGGTTATTCCAGAACTAAACAAATTTAGTGTATGGCTTATCTGAGTTTTCTGGAAATTTCCAGAACCAATTCTTTCCTGAGTAAGGTTTTATTAAACATGAGCAAAATGACCTGAAACTGAAGAAATTCTGAGAAATGTCAGCCTAACACATGAGCTTCACAAATGAGTTCTTAAAATCACCTTTCAGCCTGCCAAAAATGTTACTATCCTGCAAAATGCTCATAGTTCCTAAAATTCTACCCCTGATAA
>PVIJ01020276.1:0-21345 GCA_004024925.1 Scalopus aquaticus | reverse complement strand
GAGATGCAAGTTCGACGCCCAGCCAGGGAGAATCCCACATGGTGCAACGGACCTCTCCTGCCTCGCCTGCTGCTCCCCTGAGCAGTGTATTTCTGATCTGCCTGTTCTGCTCCCCACTCTGTCTCTGGTGAACCCTCTCGCTGCCCCACACCTCTGACCTGTACCCCAGCTTGTATGTATAAATAAATAAATCTTAAAAAAAAAAAAAGACAAGTCTTGGGCCCCGCATATATGCTGTGCTACATGTACAACACAGCTTTCACAGTGGTTAAATGGCAAAAGACCATCAATGCCTTTGCAGTCCCCATGGTGTGGAGAGAGCCAAGCAATCACATAAAAGACTGTTACTTCTGTTTGGTTCCTCCTCTTTCCAGCAGAATAATGAAGCAAAAGAAGTCGAGAATAGTGTGCCCAAACATTCCGTCTGCATTGAGACCGGTTCCACATGGTGAGGGACTTTCTAGTCTAGAACCTCCAGCAGAATATTCTCTTGATTCATCTGATGAGGACAAGGGTGAGCCAACCTGTTCTTCTCTGTTCCATCAGCATGCAGTGATCCAGATTTTCACTGTGGTTCATCATCAACCCCACACAGACTAACACAGGAAGAACTAAATGATCTGGTTCGTGATTTGGACTTACCCAAGAACAAGGCAGAATTGTTAGGACCAAGACTCCAACAATGGAATTTTCTAGAAGAAGATATCACAATTACTTTATATTGAAAGCACAACAAGCAGTTGGAGCCTTTCTTCAGAACAGATAGTACTCTGGTATTCTGTTCTGATATTGAGGGCCTCATGAATGCCTGTGAAATCACTCATGACCCACAAGAATGGAGACTATTTCTCAACTCTTTGAAATTGAGTCTTAAGGCTGTGCTTTTGCACACTGGAAACCATCTTCCATCTATTCCAGTAGCGCATGTTGTCCACATAAAAGAGACATACGAAAACTTAAAGCAGCTACTGAATTCCATTGAGTATAGCAAGTACAGCTGGCACATCTGTAGTGATTTGAAGCTAGTTGCCCTTTTAATGGGACTTCAGCAGGGATATAAAAAATACATGTGTTTCTTATGTGAGTGGGATAGCTGAGCAAGTGAACTGTACTACTTGCGGAAGGAATGGACTCGCAGACAAAATGTAGCAGTTGGAGAGAAGAATATCCAACACCCAGCTCTGGTTGAGGCTCACAAAATCCTGCTACCACCCCTTCACGTGAAACTAGGTTTGATGAAGAATTTTGTGAAAGCCATGCACCGGACCTCGCCAGCTTTCCGATACCTGCATGAAAAATATCCTCGATTCAGCAAAGCAAAGATTAAAGGGAGTTTTTGTGGGTTCTCAGATTCGAGAGCTCTTCAAAGATGACTGGCTCAACAACTTGCTGCAGGGTGATGCGAAACAAGCATGGAATGCTTTTCACCTAGTGTCTACAAACTTTCTTGGGAATGTTAGGGCAGAAAACTACAAAGAACTAGTAAAAGACACGCTGATGCAGTATCAGAAACTTGGCTGCAATATGTCTCTAAAGATCTACTTCTTTCATTCCCATCTGGATTTCTTCCCTGAAAACTGTGCTATGGTTAGTGATGAACATGGCGAATGTTTTCATCAAGATATTGCATCAATGGAACAAAGATACTGGGGAAAATGGTCCACTACAATGCTGGCTGACTACTGCTGGACACTCCCCAGAAATGCTCCCAAACAGCTGTACAAGAGACAAGTGAGGAAATCTAAGAAGTAGTCTATGACTTGATTTTTTACAGGTATTAACCGTAGGCCTATTACTATTGGCATGCATTTCGTGATGTAAACATCCATTTATTGCAGATTACAAAAAACTAGAGCCAAAATTAGAATTTGACTGTCATATTTGTGTTGAGCACATACAAATTGATAGGAAATGACTAATTTTATTTCAGTAACATGACTTTTGTAAAAATTTGTTGACCAGGGTTATTTAATAGAATATGAATTCTGCAGTTGGGGAATAACACAGTGCCTTCTTGGATTATTTCTATTTCTTGGCAATTATGAATAAAGTTGCTATGAACTTACAGAAATTATTATATAAGGCTTCCGCCTTTAAAAGAATTGAGGTATGCTCAACATAAGTAAAACATACATACTTTTAGTGTTCAGATTGGTTTTGAAAACTGTATACCCTCAATGTAACCGCTACTCAAAATAAAGGATATTCATTCCAATGATATGCTTGAAAAGTTCCCTCCTACTCTTTACCAAAAATATCTTCCCCTCTGCCCTGAGGGATGGGCATTATGGATTTGTTTTGCCTGTTTGAAGAATTCGCAACTGAAATCATACAGAATGTACTACTATGTTCGGTTTCTCACAGCATAATTTTATGATTCCTCAGTTCATGCTGTCCCATGTCAGGGCACGCCTTTTTATTGCTGTGTAGCATTCTGTTGCATATCTGTATCACAGTTTATCAATTTGCCCATTGATGGACATTTGTTTCTAGTTTTTGACTAGAAAATTCACATTGTGAGTGAAGCTGCTGATAACATTCTTGTTATTTATCTCTCTGTGAGCATGTTTTCTTTTCCTTAGTACACACCTATGAATAGAACTGCTGAGTCATTGGGTGAGGTACAAAATTTTTAAAGGGGCAAGAAATCATTTGTTTCACAGCAACCCTCACTCTTAGTGGTTTAAAACTTTTCCTTTACCTGTTTGAGTTGATGCCATACCTGTAGAAAGGAAAATTAATCTTGGTTAAGAAAGAAAGAAATATTTTATGGAAGGTAAATGGTAGACATTAGTGTTACTGTCACTGCATTGCTATTATTATTGTCTTTTATTCCAAAATATATTCTTTTTATTAAAGTTTTTATCAATACTTACGTGCAGCAATAAATCAAACAACAGTGAGACTCAAAACAACAGCTACCCCACCCATCTCTAGAAACAATTTTTCCCCCCATTTTACATTCCCACCATCAAAGTATAAGAATTTTATTTGTCTACATCTTTACCAAAATCTGGTACTGTCAGACTTTCTTATTTTAGTCACCCTAGTGCTAGTGGAAGTTGGTGTTCTTAGTATCTAATTATGGCTCTGAGATTCATTTTTTCCCCCCAGTATGGTTATTCAGTTGTTCCAGCATTGCCTGTTGAAAAGCTTTCTTTTCCCCATTGGATTTCCTTAGCACCTTTATTGCAAATTAATTGGCCACATAAGAACTGATATGTTCTCTCTGAGCTTAGCAGAGACATGGCTAAATGTACCAAGAAGGTCACAATCATCAGTAAATGTGGGGCTGTTACGGTGACTCTCCTGGGAAAATGGTGAAGAAAACTGAAATCAATCTGCCCAAGAAACCAAGATGAAGGGATGAGACATGAGGATCTGGCACTGAGTCCTGCATGAAAATGGTAGCTGGAATCACTTACAATCAGGGAAATGTAAATCAAAACCACAATGAGATACCACCTTACACCAGTGAAAATGACACATATTAAAAAAACTAGCAACTTGGGGCCTCCCTGGTGGCGCAGTGGTTAAGCGCTGCACTGTGGAGCTGTTGGCAGCGGCGACGCGAGTTCCACGCCCGGCCGGGGAGAATCCCACATGGCGTGGCAGACCTCTCCTGCCTCGCCCGCTGCTCCCCTCAGCAGTGCATTTCTGATCTGCCTGTTCTGCTCCCCACTCTGTCTCTGGTGAACCCTCTCGCCGCCCCACGCCTCTGGCCTGTACCCCAACTTGTATGTATAAATAAAAAATAAATCTTAAAAAAAAAAAAAAACTAGCAACAACAGATGTTGGTGAGGATATGGAGAAAAAGGAACTCTCCTACACTGCTGGTGGGAATGCAAACTGCTCTAACTGCTATGGAAAGCTGTTTGGAGGTTGCTCAAACGACTAAAAATGGAACTACCAAAAGACCCAGCAATTTCACTGCTAGGACTCTATCCAAAGAACACAAAACATTAATCCAAAAGGATACCTGCACCCCCATGTTTATTGTAGCACTATTTACAATAGGTGAGATATGGAAATAACCCAAATGCCCAAAAATAGATGACTGGAACAAGAAGATGTAGTACATATACACAATGGAATACTATTCAGCTATCAAAAAAGATAAACTCATGCTATTTGCGGCAACTTGGATGGTGCCAGAAGGGATTATACTCAGTGAAACAAGTCAGAAGGAAAAGGAAAATTATCAGATGGTTTTACTTATAGGAGAAATAGAGGGGAACCAAATAAGAGATCACGGGGAAAAAAATGAACAGGCAACTATAAATCAGACACTCTGCAGGGGAAGGGGAAGGAGAAGAATCAAAACAGGGGAGGGTAGAGTACAAGCGACTATGGTGATGGTGCACAAGTGAACTGGTGGTGGGAATTTTACGGGGACTACAGCCGAGAGGAGAAAGCAAACATTGTACAAAAATGAACAACTATGTAAAATATAAATTAATTAAGTAAAATAAAAGAACCATGAAAGGGGGGGGGGCGAGAAAGTGCCTAGACCTTCATCACCACCACTTCCGCTGTCACAGTTACATCTACCATCAGAGGACTACAGGGATTGAAAGACTAGTGGAAGCTCTACCAAGTGAATATTGCTAGTCTATAAATAAATGGGTTAAATTATGAAGCTATTAAAATTAGAGGTATTTATTTATTTTAGAGTTATTTATTTATTTTTGCATAGAAGAACTGGGGTGTAGGCCAGGAGTGTGGTGGGGGTGGTGGTGAGAGGATTCACTAGAGACAGAGTGAGGAGCAGAAGAGGTAGATCAACTGAAATTCACTGCTGAGGGGAGAAGCGGATGAGAGAGGAAAGAAAGGTCTGCTGGTGCCATGGGGGTTAGTTCCCTGGCTGGGGATCGATCTTAGGCTGATGCAGTGGTAGCTATGAGCCTTAACCCTGAGGCCACCAGGGAGGCCCTATGAAGGCCTTTTAAAATTTAAAAAAGGATTTTTAAAATTTAAAAAAAGGATTGATTTATTAGAGTCTTTATTTTGTCCCTAGTTTCTATTTGTCTATTCTTATGCCAAAGCACACTGTCTTGATTACTGGAACTTTAGTTTTGGAATCCTCTGACTTTGGTTTTTTCCTTTTTTTTTCCCCCAATATTATTTCAGCTGTTCCAAACCCTGAAAGTTAGATACAAATTTTGACCAAAAAATTCTTAGATTTTTTATTTAGATTGCATTAAACCTATAGCTGAATTTATTAAGTCTCTCAACTCATCATTGTACCTATCAGTGGGGTACATCTCTCTGTTTAGGTGTTCTCAGTAAAAACTGAGAGTGTTCAGGGCAGAGATAGTAAAATTTTTTAAAACTTTATTCTCAAATATTTCATGGTTTTCTTATGCTATTATAAGTATTGTTTTTTGACTTTATTTTCCTAATTATTTTACTGGGCTGTCACATGCAAACAAATTAAACTACATTATTACTTAACTCCATACACAAAAATTCAAAATTAATTAAAGATTTGGATCTTCAATGAAAACCATAAAATACTTAAAAGAAAACATAGGTGATACTCTCCTGGAAATCAACCATAGAATGTCTTTGGGGATACAACTTCAATGGCAAGAGAAACAAAAGCAAAAATAAACAAATGGGATTACAACAAACTAAAAAGCTTTTGTAACTCAAACAAAACACAACACAACACTACAGAAATGAAAAGGCAACCTACAAACAGAGAAGGTATTTGCACATCAAATGTCTAAGTGATTAATTTCTAAAATATATAAAGAACTCAAACAACACCAAAAAAAAAACAAACAACCCAATCAATAAGTAGGAAAAAGTCTTGAATAGACACTTCTCTAAAGAAGACATTCAAATGGCTTACAGATATATGAAAAAAAATTCAACATCACTTACTAGACGGGAAATACAAATCAACCACAATGATATGTCCATATATATTTTAAATCTCTGTTGTTAAAATGCAAATATCCTGAAGATTGCTATTTCTGATGAAATGACTTTCTACCTCTGGTAATCCTCCTTTTCTTGAAATTCACTTAAGCTGATACCAACATAGGCACATTAACTTCTGTTTTCAATCCATCTATGTCTTTTTCATTTTAAAGTATGTTACTTAACATATTGCATATAGTTGAGTTTTGCATTTTAATCCAGTGTGACAATCTCTGCTACTTAGTTATGAATGTTTATTTATATGCAATATATTCATTGATATAGTTATGGGGAAGTATACCTTATTTTTGCTTATTTTCCTTACTTTCTTCTTTTGGTTAATAAAAAAATTAAGTATTCCATTATATCTTTTCTATTGATTTTTAAGCTATAATCTATATATTAATTCAGTTAATTATCTGTGGTTTTTTGGAGATGAAATATCCATCCTGAATTCATCACATTTATATCATTTTAAATTATAATGTAAGAAGCTTCAAATTCCACTTACATTCCATTCCATCCTTTGTACTATCATTTATATATATTTTTTGCTGTCATATTTTACTTCCACATATGTAAAAATCACAATAATATGTATATGTATAAACCCAACACCACATTGTTACTGCCTGTCATTAATCAACTGACTTTATAAAAACTGACAAATAGAAAAAATATTTTTAGATTTAGCCACATATTTATCATTTCCTATTCCCACACTTCCTAGAGAATTAACTTTTCATCTGGTATTATTTCCTATAACCTAAATGATATTTGGAGCATTTCTTATATTGTGGATCACATGGTAACAGATATTGATAGATATTTGATACTGACAGACTGATGAGTAATGTTCTTTATTTTCCTAGAACTCATTTGTTCCTCCTCTTTCTTTCTCTGTATCAGATGTAATAAACATGATACTGAAAGTTGAGATAAAAAAGATACCATATTTGAATACATTTGACCATGTATTAAACAAATATGTTTTATCATTTCAAAGTCTTCAGTGTGATTTTATATATATGTAGTTTCTAAGGAAGAGAAATATAGTATGGAATATTTCCCAATTTATTTAACCAAAGAACTAATGATTCCTATAGCACACATATGAGATTGGTCACTAAAACCTACACAGCTCCCAGCTCTCTAAAGAATAAAGCTCTAAGGCCATAACATAACATACAAAAGTCTTTATAGTTTGACCCCCACTTCCCTTGTAAATTTCACTACTCATTTCTTCCATCAGCTTCATTCTGACCATTCCAGCATGTAGGGGGCAAGTTTCACAAGATTCTCTCTAGCTGACATAACCTTTCTTCTCATCCAACCCAACTTTTACTGATCCTTCCAGACTTGTTCACATAACAACTCACTGAAGTCTTCTCTGATCATTCCCTGGCAATCATACCCTCCTCTGTGCTTTCATGGCACTTCATTTATATCTGTATTGCATGACTTTTCTGCATTGCTCTGAGCTACTGAAGGATCGATCAATTTACTTTTAGTTTGTGTTTCTGAAAGCCAAGCAACGGTTCATTCAAATCCTCTGTGAGAGGCATCTTGTAGGTCCTTGGTAAAAGCCTACATTTCCTTACCTCTCCTCTGCTGGGGCCACTGTATTTCAAAACAAAGCTTTCCTGGCTCCACAAAAGGGAAGATTCAAGTGATGCTCTTTTCCCTTGGCACAGTTAACAACAGGGATACTCATATATTTATGCTCAATGAATCTTTTAAGAACTGCTTTATATAAGTCTCTGTATATTGCATAGTACTCTACAAAAATTAAGTCAACATGCATGAAAATGGATTCATTCTTACTTTTTCTCAGTCAATTGTAGTCGTGAGCCCCTTTAGATATATCTATAGTAAAGTCTGTATTTTCTAACAGTTCAAAGCACTGGAAAATAGTGTTCCACCAATTTTTATAGACTTACTGTAGGTCTGGGAGCAGAACATATTTTATTTACTTAGTCTATTAATAACAAGGAATTCCAAAAGAATCAATGGTATGAGATTGAAAATAGTGGTGATGAGATATGATTATTCTAATCTTAGTGGAAGTTTCATGCCTCTCAGATTCTCTAATGTTTCTCAAAAAATATATTTAATATAACTTTGGTATGATTAGAAAATGCCTTCCAGAAAAGGCAGTAAGTCATGTAGGAAACAGTACCATTTCCATGAGAAGTAGGAACACAATATAGAACTTATTAATTCAAACATCAAAGCATAAGATACATCATAGTTAGAAGAAAATGAACACATTTTCTCTTTTTTCTTCACAACAAATGGGTTCTGAGGCTCTAACTAATCCTTTTTTGACAACCCACATAATCCCCTAGATGTACTTGCACTGACCAAGATTTTTTAAAATTCACACTTTCAAAAATATGCATTTCTAAGTGTGCGGTACAATATTCTCTCTCTTCACTGAGAGTAAACTAAATTGACCATCACATTCCCAAGCTCTCATCAAGTTCCTATTATCAAATATTTCCCACTGGGTCAGAATTATAATCATAGTAGTTTCAGTGGTGAGAAGGTAAAGTTGTCAACAAAGCAAAAGAAAAAAAAAAGGCTAGGTGGCATAGCTTACTTATTATACAACCAAACTCTAAAAAATTTAAGTTGAAATATGCCATTGCTCTCATACACTGCTGCTGTCAAGTTGTGTAATATTAGGAAAGACTTATCTGCAAGGAGAGGCAAAGGGAATTACAATGGAATGAGGAACTTTAGTCATTTTCCACCAACTACCCCAATGAGATTATTTATTTATTATTTTTTAAATTTAAATTTATTGATTGATTTTCTTACATCATTGTTAATGAGGCTCAATGAGAAGTTTTAATTAGTCAAAGGTCATATTCTTATTAAACACTAGTGCCAGAATTCAAGAAATTTACCCAAGAAAAACATATGCTTTTTCTATGTAAAGAAATGAGTTAGGCATTGGTGAAGACTGCTTGGGGTTGAAACCTGTTTTCTTTCTTTTCTAGCAGAGAAACTTAGCAAATGTCCTAATTTGCTGTCCCTCACTTTCTTACCAGTAAAACAAAGAAGATAAAACTGCCTATCTTTTCAGGGCTGCTGTGAAGATCAAATGAAATAATACATAAGAAGTGCTAGGAACTGTTTCCCACACACAGATGACCCTAGAACAACAGAGGCTTGAACTTCATGAGTTCATATGTGAATTTTGTTCTATCCAAAGGTTCCACATTTGCAAATTCAACCAATGACAGCTGCCTGGTGCTGTTTGGTTGGATCCACAGATGTGGAAACCCGGATATGGGGGTCAAATATAAGTTACATGCAGATTTTCTACTGGGTGGGGATCATCATCGCTAACCCCTGCATTGTTCAAGGTGAACTATATATGTAATAGACAAATCTGTCTCTCTCTTTCTATATGAATTGGTAAATCCACACATATATATTTTATATATACAAAATATACATGTATTCTATACATTCCCATGTATTTATGAGTATCTATATTTATATACATATAAATATATACACAACCATATGTATGCATATATGTGACTCATAATATAGTCTTAGAAAATAATTTATTATGTTCACTGGAATGCTTCCTACAGAACTTCTGTCCTCAGAGCTATAGGTATCCTTAGAGAACACAGCTTCATAATAAGAAAAGCAGTGATCCTATTCCCACCACTTGTTCTGCTTACTTCTGTTTTGTTTTAAGCCATACTTCTTTGGGTAGAAACAGAAGGATAAGAAACTCCATAGAGAAGGGAACTAGGAATTTCTTGGTCAGAAAAGAATTTTCCTGTTGATATCAACTTGAAAAGTCTAAGGATGTTAATACAATTCACATCAATATGCAATGTGTGTACATTACCCATATGCTCTATAGGCAATACAAATATGAGCCCAAGGCTTAGTGAATTTACATTTCACTCATAATCTAGCAGCAGAGACACATACACTACTAGCTCTTTGACAAAATGTGTCCTAAACCAGGACAGAGTTTCAATTACCATACTCTGAGATCAGAACAGAGAAGGTAACATTTTACTGTGTCATCATTTCTTTTGGAGACTCTGATAGAAGGGCAATAGCTCCTCTATTGTTTTGACTCTCTGAACTTATCAAAAATTAATAGGCAACACAACTTAGCAAATTCTAGGGAATACATCAGAACTAGGAACACACTTTTCCTAGTATCTCCTCTAAAACTCTGTTTTATTTTTAAAATAATTAAAAAATTGATTCGTAAGAACAAAAATATTATACAAATATATTCTTCTTATTAAAAAAAGGGCGACAAATAGTTTTTGAGTTCCCTAAAAGGTAAAACAAAGTTACCATTTGACCTGACAATTTCATTATATCCTCTTGAAAGAATGAGATGGAAAACTGGTTTCCAAGCAAATTATCCAAACATTCATTTAGAAAGCACATTAAACTTATTAAACAAAACATAATATACACACAGAATAGACTATTATTCATACATAAAAAGAAATGAGATACATATATGCCACAACACAGGAGCCTGGAAAACATGCTAAGCGAAAGAAGCCAGTCCCAAAGGACCACATGTATGATTCCATTTATATGGAAGGTCCAGAATAGGCAAATCATAGACAGAAAGCAGAAGAGTGGCTGCCACAGGCTTTGAAAAAGAGGGAATGGAGAGTGACTGCTTAATAAGAATGGAGTTTCCTTTTGAGGTGAGAGTATTTTGGAATTAGAGAATAGTGGCTGTCATACAAGTTTGTGAATAAAATAAAAACATTGCCTTGTATACTTTAAAATGGTAAATTTTTTGTTATGTGAATTATGTATCACTAAAACTAACAATAGAGAATTGACACTATAAAATATGAAGCCCCTTTGACTACCTACAGGTAACCAATATCAGCAGTTTAATATGACTTCTTGTTATAATGCTCTTTATCCTCACAATGCTTAGCAGAGGTCTCTGCACACACAGTAGGCATTTTAAACACTGTTGCACAATAACTTTGTACAATAATATACATAATAATACTGCTTTGTTCTCCTCAGGATAACATAGATACGTTTGTATCCACCATCAGTCCTCACCTCAGGATAGCAGATATGTTTGTATACACCATCATGCAAATTCATTAGCTCAGGATCAGGTGGCTTTAGAGGTACAATTTAAATTAGCACCATATACACACTGAGTACAATAAGACAAGAGCACAGCACTTTCTGGATCAAAACTCACCAACTATCATCCAGTTAACAGAAAATCCTGATATGGACATTCATGCAAATAAGGAGGCACTCTGCATCATTCTCTTTGACTTACAAAGTAGTTAGATTAAGTGAAACTGGACTTGGCTAAGCTATTACTTTGGAGTTCACAACAGCAAGCAGTCAATAAATTTTTTGCAACTTGGCCAAGTCTACCTCAAACAGAGACCTTAGATAGTTCATAAAATACTCGCAGAACATCACAACAGTGTATTTCTTGTCTTTTTTTTTTTTTTTTGGTAGAGGTTTTAATCTAAGGTACAAAAATTACACGAATTAGGGCCTCCCCAGTGGCGCAGCAGGTTAAAGCGCTGCACTGTGGAGATGCCGGCGGCTGGAGGCAACTAGAGATCGACGCCAGGCTGGGGAAATTCCTACATGGCGTGGCAGACCTCTCCTGCCTGGTGCGCCACTGCCCTCAGCAGTGTATTTCCGTTGATCTGCCTGTTCTACTCCCCACTCTGTCTCTGGTAAACCCTGTGGCGGCCCCATGCCTCTGGTCTGCGCCCTAGCTTGTATGCATAAAATTAAAAAACAATTACACGAATTAGCTTCTTTATACACAACCACTGGCTCCACTCTTGAGAGGTTATAATTTACTTAAACCAGAGCAGCTGGCATTTGTATATTTTAAAGCTCCCCCAGGTCATTCGGAAATAGTGTTAGAAACCTTTAGGGAGAATGAGATGGGAAAATGGTTCCATGCAAATCATCCAACCATTCATTTAACAATCATATTAAACTTATAATAGGTGCCAGTCATCAAACTGGTTGTATATCCAAATTTTACTTAAGAGAAAAATGAGACCCAAATTCATTCTTCAAAGCCAGCAACAAGGATGGGGCAACACTTAGAGTTCTAAGCATGTGCCCACATTTTCTCGGTATACTTTCCAAACTCCCTAACAGTATTAGAGCTGTGCAAATGTGTTTTGACAGAAAGAAGCCAGTTACGGTCATTTTACATGAGCCTCAATCTAATGGCGAATAATTATTACTAAATTATTAGAATGCTTTTTAAAGGATGCCCTTTGTTGACAGTAGTTTCTCTTCATGTGCTCTCTATTAAAGTCCCTCCTTATTTGCAGTTAAGGTTGAGTTGGAAAGAAGGATGTGATATAGGAGAAGCTCTAGACATGGAAAGAGAAGTAAAAGAGAAATCTGCCCTTTCTGGTCCTCTGGAGAAAGAAAGGCGTAGAACGGGTGAAGAAAGACATGGTTCTCACTCATATACCCCCTCCCCACATACACACTCATCCATCTCTCCAAGGTGGGTTCAACTCAGGGAGCAATGGAGCTTTAGGAATACTGAGACCCCATTTTTCCAGAAGTAACATGGGGGTGAACTTGAGGATATTACAATTTGTTCTTCAGCTCTGTAACAAAAGATGTTGTGGGAATAGCTTGGATGTAGTACCAGAAGGCTGCCAGGAAAGTGACCTTGGGACAGTATCTCTCATTTCCTAAAGCCTGAGCAAGGCATGCAGGGCATCTAAAATTTGCTAAGAGACTGGTGGACCAGTGGAGGTTTACAATTGAAGCAAAAAATTCTCAGTGTACAGGGCCTTTGAGACAAAAGTCTAGCTCCACTTCCCTAATGTGTTCTTGCAGTCCTTTGTTGCCATGCGGGGCTGTCCAGGGACCCATCTCTGCTCTTTCGCTTGGTGCATGGTATATAGTAGATACTCAGGAACTTTGAAGAATGATTAACAGGGTCTGAGGAGTCAGGGGAGAAAGAAGATATTTCAAAGAAAGCAAAGGATCATGGTGAATAAAGATAATGAATACGGGATACTAGGGAGGTCAGTATGGGCCACTTAAACCTTTTTTTTTTTTTTAATTTATTTACGCATACAAACTGGAGTACAGGCCAGAGGCGTGGAGCAGCAAGAGGGTTCACCAGAGACAGAGTGCGGAGCAGAACAGGCAGATAGATGGAAATACACTGCCGAAGGGAGCAGCAGGCAAGTCAGGAGAGGTCTGCAGCCCCATGTGGGAATCTCCCCAGCAGGGCATCGAACTCACTTTGCCACTGCCAGCAGCTCCACAGTGCAGCGCTTAACTGCTGCGCCACCAGGGAGGCCCATTTAAATCTCTTTTTTCATCATTCCCCATCAATATAAGTTGCCTAAACATTCATGTGCTCATATCTTTAGGCCTTCGGTTAAGGTGTTTTCATTACTTGAAATGCTCTTTTCCAATCTGCTTGATGAACTCCTACTCATTCTTCAAAGTCCAGCTCAATTGTCAATTGTCATTTTCTCTGCAGCTTTCTCTGACACTGCCCCACTCCAAGTGGAGTAAATCACTATCCCAAAATCTCTACTACTGCAGAACGCTCTCCTTCAGATTTAATAATTAGATGTCTGTTTCCCATGATAAACTGTGAGTTATCAGAGAGCAAGGAGGAGTCTCTATTCATCACTTTATCTCCCACTTGAGTGTCTATGCACCAACTATTAGGTCAGGAAAGAAAAATTACTGCGTTTGAGGAACCCGCATAATGAAGGGAAGAAACATCTAAAAACACAGCCATGTTGCAATGGCCTATGTGCTGCACAGAGGAATGATAGGATGATGGGGAGTGGGGAGGCATGTCCTTCAGAAGGAAATCAGGAAGTGGTCCAGAGTAGGTGACATTTGAGGTGAGCCTTGAGACCGAAAATCAGGAGGCTGCATGGGGAATATCTATGGAAATGAAACTAAAAGGGTCTCAAAAGGGAACCACTAAAGAGAAACATCTGGTCAGGTCTGCTCAGTCTTCCCCCTACCTACTTCTGGAGATTCCTTGCTCCATTGATCCCAAGTTTCTTTTTATAATACCCAAAGATATTCAGTCTCTCCAATTACATCACTTATTTATATATCAAAGCACACCTACCATTTGAACAACTCATCAAAAATGAGTCATTAATACATGAAAATATATTCAAATCAGTAGCAAAGAAACCCAAATTAAACCAAGAGACTACGTTTTTACCTGTCAAATTGTCAAGTATTTTAAAAATAAATATCTGGTATCAAAAAAGAATCAGGGAAATCATAACTCAATCCTTACTGAGAGATAATTTGGTATAATGTACCCAAGTCTTGCAAATAAATGCTATTCTCTGGATAGAAATTGCACTAGGAATTTGTCCTAAAGATAAAAATCTTTGCTACAATGATTATCACAGCAATATTTAAAATAGTGAAAAAAAGTTAACCACCTAAATGTCCAACCACAGAAGAAGCAAGTAAATTTGGCACTGTAATAATTTTAACAGTTACCATCTATAGAGTATACTTACACTATGCCTAACATTATTGTATTCAGTACCACTGAAATCTGTAAGGTGGGTATGTAAGTGAATATTGACTGAGATTTTTTCCAGTTACCCCAAAACTGGAAATACAACCAATAGCTAAGGATAGAGAGGAGGGACATTCCCCACAAGGTAAAGAGAGCAGTCAGTAACTGGGGGCTGGGCTTAATCAAGAACTTCATAAGAAGCTTTAACATGAAATCTTCTATAGCCCAACCATCACTGTGCCCTGCACTGGCCATCCCACGCCACAAAAGAAGATCACAGAGGGGAGGGAAAACCTCAGTCCCTTGACCTAGTGGGTAGTATGGTTCCTACTGCTCCAGTGGGCTCCTCCAAGACAATCAGTTGCAGAGACTAGAGGTGAACAAAAAATTAGTTACAGAGGTTAGAGGTAAAAAAAAAAAAAAAATCTTGCTTGGGCAGGAATTTTAAAAAATTGGAATGTATGGTGAATATGTGCTCAGGCAGTTGTTTTACAGCTCTCCCCTGAACCACTCTGGATAGGGAAAGGGAAAATGGAATAAGCAGAAGCAATGTTGTTACCCCACTGTTTGGCAGGGCTATGGGTCCCTTGGGTCAAGCAGTCCCGTGGAAATTTCTGGCCTTAACCCCTTTTGCCAGTTCCTTATCTAAGAGGATTGCCCATTGAACAAGTGAACCCCAGCTGTGGGGTAAAAAGAAAGGGAGGAGTTGGCCTGAAATAGACCCAAAGAGCTTAGTACCGGTTTCCTCTCCAAGTCTGGAGATGACACCTTGGCAAAGCCTACCCTCCAAAGAACTCACAAATGTGGGGAGTGTACACACAGGCAGTGCCAGTCAGGTAACCTATAAATGTCATCCAGGAAGACTGACACTTATCCCTGTACCTCTTCCTATTGCCCAGTTGCACACACAGAACAACCGGGTCTAAAAGAGAGCAGGGAAGAAGTGTCACATACACTCCCACTCACACACTCTCTAAGGTGAGAAATGGAAACGATTAGGAGAAAAATAAACTGAATCCACCTTTTCTCACTTCATATCTCCAAAGCCACAAGTCTGGTCAGTAACAGGAATAGGGAAAGCTTTCAATTAGATATATGGACATGTTAAAATAGTGGACTTCCAATAATACAGAGTGACCAGAAAGTTGTAGACTCTGCCTAAGGTATAATCAAGGGAATCTGTTCCCTAGGGAAGAGATCTTGACAAAGCCCATTTGGGAGTTCTAGCTAGAGAAATATAAACTCATTCATGTTTGCACCCTTCTGAGTTAAAACTGTCCAATAAGCTGGTTAAATTGCCATTGTCTCCACTTCACAGATTAGGAAATTAAGGTTTTGAAAGATTAAGAAACTTGCTCAAACCCACAAAGTATGTGGGAAGCTCAGTTTAGATACTAACCCAGGGTTACACTCAGATCTCAGGCCTTTTACAGTTACATTAGGAATTTTTCAATATAAGGTCCAAAGACATCTCCAGAATTCTGCAAATTTACTTTAATTTTTTTAATATTGGATTTTCATCTGAAGGGTGATCTTAAATACATAAGTATAGTCTCAATCATCTTACAAGTGATTACTAGTCTTGGCTAGTAGTCTCTAGCTAGTAATCAATACTAATGAAGGAGGATAGAGGTGACTATACATAAATAATGTGGTCACATCAGTTAAAACCCAAATAGCTTGCTATATAAACCAAAATTTCACTGTAGTTCAAACATAGAAAAGTAGTGGAAGAAAAAAATAGGACAAAACAGACTCCATAGGAATAAGGGCTGCTTCACATTTTCAGCAACAATTTAGTTTTGGTAAAATATCTACTGTAACTAATATGAATTATATTTGTTCTGACATTTTACATTTAACTTGTTAATTCATTTTGGTTTTATCATTGCTGAAGGACTATAAGTATTCATTTGTACCTCTCAGTTTTGTTTCAGACATTTTTGTAACAATAATAATTTAACACCAAGATCCTGTAAAAATGTTTATTTAAAGTGTCCTTATATCACACATGCTTGAGAAGCTTTGTGTTATGTCATTCTGCCTAAGCAGCTATTTAAAGCCGTATCTTGTGAGGCTGTTTGTGACATCAGGAAATATTTTCATTATATTGACTTAAAACATTCAAAAGGTGATATAGTCTTGCTCTAATTTTATCAAATATACAAATTACATATAAACATGGGAAAGAGTAAAAAATATGCTAAAATGTTAACGTTTATGCCACAGTAGGAACATTACAGGTATTCTTGATTGATATTACTCTTTTGATAATTTGTGTTTACAAAAACTTTATTATGAGTAAAATTAAGTACTATCAAAATAATTCAATCTAAAAGCACCTCCCATCAAAGTTCCCAAAATCTGTTGCCAAAAGAATGCTTCTTTTTGTTCAAGTCCAACTCAAATTTTTCTCTCCAATGAAACACAGCCAACCTTAAAGCAATAGTTATTCAGAATGTATAAGTATGTACAACACTAGTCAAGCAATCGCTTTGCAGGGATGCAAAGAGGAACAGAGAACATGATGCACTCTGAAGATACCCATTTGGGGGAAGCCCACTGTAAACCTACAGCCAGCAGTAGGAAGGGACAGCAATTTCACAGGAGCATGGAGAAGAGCTCTGTAACATATCCTGATGCAGAGGGTGGGGCAGAAAAGATTGCAGAAGAGGAACATGAGTCCTAAGAACGGATGAGGAAATAGGTACAGAAAGGTGAAATGGCAGACTAACCAGCAAGTAAAAGTCAAACATAGGTCTTGTGACACTGAACACATTGACCATGTTGGGTTAACCTCTGCTGGGCTCCTATAGCATTTGCCATTTGTATTGACGGCTCTTATAATTCCAGCTGCTTCCCTAACAAGTCTGTAAGTTCAGAGGGGAACAAATGTATCCTGCAGACTCACAATTTGTTAAAGACGGTATCTTCAGATAAAGACTTCTAATGGGAGGGCCTCCCTGGTGGCACAATGGGTTAAGCGCAGTACTGTGGAGCTGTCGGCAACTGTGGTGGGAGTTTGATACCTGGCCAGGGAGATTCCCATATGGGGCAGCAGACCTCTCCTGCCTCGCCCAATGCTCCCCTCAACAGTGTATTTCAATTGATCTGCCAGTTCTGCTCCCCACTGTCTCTGGTGGGTCCTCTCACTGCCCTACACCTCTGGCCTGCACCCCAGCTTGTATTCATAAATAAATAAATCTTTAAAAAAAAACAAACTTCTAATGGGCATTACATTCAGCATATGGTGAATATATGTGGTCTCAACTGGTATGCAAATACATATATATCCTATACCTATTTTTTCCTCTAGAAAATTACATCCAAATAAAAAATTAAAAGATTCATTCCTATAATCCTCAGAAGAATCTCTACTATATACAAGACTTACCATTTTCCTTTGTTCTTGTAGTCAGTAGAGGTCAATATGGCATGTTCTTTCAAAACAGGATAAGGCAAAATACACTGACTGTCTATCCAAGAAAATCTTCCAAGGGACCTGTGGTGATAATGACACCTAAATGCTATGACTCATCGTTGGGGTGAAACTCAAAGATGTTCCACCAGCCCAGAGGAACAGGCCTGTATTGTGTAAATAGTGAATAACTGGAAGTAACGTGACTGTTTAACCAGGGGAAATGTATACTAAGTATGGCACATTCACTTGCATGATATTTATAAGACTTATGTACATGCCTGGGACTTGCTTTAAAACATTCCATCAATGGCTCTGGAGGGGATTATGCTAAGCCAAATAAGACAGGCAGAGAAAGACAAATAACGGATGGTGTCATTTACATGTGGAATACTGAGAAATCAAACAAAGGTTCAGATGAAGCCAAACAAAACCCTAGAAAACTGACTGGATAACTGAAGCTATCAGAGGGAAAGGTATGGGGAGAGCCAAGGACAAAGTGGGGAGGGAGCACAGTGGGTTACAGTGGTGGATTCTGGGCAGTTCGGTGGTGTGGTGTGTAACAACACCTGAAAGGGGAGAGCCTATTACACTAAAACACAAGCAATGTAAACCAGTGTTAACCAATAATATTAATAATTAAAATATTCCACCAGAGAAATAATAAAAGGGATAGATTAAACAAATGCGATGAATCTCGATACTATTTGAAGTTGTATGCATTGGTGTTCATTAGATCATTTTCCCTATTTTTGTGTATGCCCAAAATTCTACATTATAAAAAAATACTGTGTAGAAGGAAATGAAAATATTTACAATGGCGGTTTATTGCATGGGGTGTGGGGAGAACACAAAGTGATAGTTCACACTGCTTATAGACTTGTCAAAAGTAAGTATGTGACCCACCCAATAGTAAAATAATGCCACTTAGTGACCACATGGGTTTCCAAAAAACCATTTTTACTAAAAGAACTCTGAGAAAATGGCTAATTCCAGGTCTGGATCAGGAAATGTACAAGACAAACCTGGAACATGTTGTCATACCAGACAACATAAACAATCAAATACAACTAAGGTCATATTGAAAGGACACAGAAGCAAAACTGAATAAGGCTCCATTGGCTTAAGATAGTACAATCTGAGCATCAATAAGGATAACAACTAAATACCAAAATGATACTAAAAATACTCTAATTGATCACTCTGAAGGACACTAAAGAGCCACTCACTATTTCACAACCAGTAGATAAATAAAAAGCAGTTAGCATAAAGCAGGAGTAGGGGTAGTTGCAAAAATAAATACCAATGTCTGAAAATGCCTTGCTTATCGCTGGTGCCTGGCAAGTGGCACCACACCTGCTCCGAGCTCTAAATGAGCTGCTGACACTATCATATCTCACAGCCGAGCAAAGGGACAGACAGAAGCCCAAGATGAGAGTGCTGAAATGGAAGCAAAAAAGTGCCTTGGAAACCAGCACAGGAGCCGGGTCACTCTGGAGGGGCCTGAGGCACTATCTGAAGTTTTGAAGGGTTATCACATACTGGGAAAATTTGAATTTTGACCCCTTCTCTTTAGAACCCCAACACTGCTCTTTACAGTCCTCGTACAAACATATTTCCCATGGAGTGGTCAAAGTTATGGCGTAACACATATTCCCTTGTGATTTCATTTCCCTTCCCTGAAATCAGGAGACCCTTGAGATATTCCTTTCAGAAAAAAATTAACTCTCTAGAACCCATTTTAACATCTAACTTGGGAATTCCACTTACAAATTTCAAGTCTGGCCCAGATTTGGATGAGATATGAGGAAATCTGTGCTCATGTTTAAAATTCTAATGAAAGGGTTAACAAATATAAATCAACATCAGCTCCTAATGTCACATCCCCCATCGTTCAACACCTACTTTGGCTAAGATTTTTTTTCATTTGTTATCCTAGTAAATTCTCAAATTAGTGAAATAAGAAGTATTACTCAATTTTATAAGGAATAGGCTCAGAGAACCCAGTCATTTTCTCAAGGATCCAAATGTCCTCGAGACACAAAGACAGAGGTTTGAAGATAACACTGGTCAACAAATTTTTACAAAAGTCATATCACTGAAATAAAATAAGTCATTTCCTATCAATTTGTATGTGCTCAACACGAATATGACAGTCAAATTCTAATTTTGGCTCTAGGTTTTTTTTTTTGTAATCTACAATAAATTGATGTTTACATCACAAAATGCATGCCAATCGCTGGTCAACAAATTTTTACAAAAGTCATATCACTGAAATAAAATTAGTCATTTCCTATCATTTTGTATGTGCTCAATGTGATTATGACAGTCAAATTCTAATTTTGGCTCTAGTTTTTTTTTAATCTGCAATAAATTGATGCTTACCTCATGAAATGCATGCCAATAGTAATAGGCCTACGGTTAATACCTGTAAAAAATCAACTCATAGACTACTTCTTAGATTTCTTCACTTGTCTCTTGTACAGCTGTTTGGGAGCATCTCTGGGGAGTGTCCAGCAGTAGTCAGCCAGCACTGTAGTGGGCAATTTTCCCTGGTATCTTTGTTCCATTGATGTGATATCTTGATGAAAATGTTCATCTTCATCACTAACCATAGCACAGTTTTCAGGGAAAAAATCCAGATGGGAATGAAGGAAGTGAATTTTAGAGACATACTGCAGCCAAGTTTCTGATACTGCATAAGTATGTCTTCTACTAGTTTCTTGTAGTTTTCTGCCCTAGAAACATTCCCAAGAAAGTTTGTAGACACTAGGCAAAAAGTATTCCATGCTTGTTTCACATCACCCTGCAGCAAGTTGTTGAACTGGTCATCTCAATGCAGACAGAATGTTGGGTAGACTATTCTCGATTTTTTTTGCTTCGTTATTCTGCCAGAAAGAGGAGGAACCAAGCAGAAGTAACAGTCTTTTATGTAGTTGCTTGGCTATCTCCACACCATGGGGACGGCAAAGGCATTGATGGTCTTTTGCCATTTAACCACTGTGAAAGCTGTGTTGTACATGTAGCACAGCATATATGCGGGGCCCAAGACTTGTCTTTTTTTTTTTTTTTAAGATTTATTTATTTATACATACAAGCTGGGGTACAGGTCAGAGGTGTGGGGCAGCGAGAGGGTTCACCTGAGACAGAGTGGGGAGCAGAACAGGCAGATCAGAAATACACTGCTCAGGGGAGCAGCAGGCGAGGCAGGAGAGGTCCGCTGCACCATGTGGGATTCTCCCCGGCTGGGCGTCGAACTTGCATCTCACGCTGCCGACAGCTCCACAGCACAGCGCTCAACCACTGCGCCACCAGGGAGGCCCCCAAGGCTTGTCTTGGTCACCAACCTTGCATCTGAAGTAAAGCTGATAAGCCTTCTTCACTTGAGAAGTGATATTTTTCTTCTGGTTGGCAAATGTCACTTCCCCACAAATAGAGCAGA
>PVIJ01020275.1:0-21344 GCA_004024925.1 Scalopus aquaticus | reverse complement strand
CCATGGAGATGGATCACGGGTGAATTGGTGGTGGGCTACCCAAGGGGAATACAAAATGTAAAAGACATAAATAACAATAAAAATATATATAAAAATGAATAAATAAATACAAAAAAAAACAAACTGGAGAACACTTTGCTTGGTTTGTTTGAATTGAAAAAGCAATATAGGAATGCAAAGATTAATTGCTATAGTAGTCTGGAAAAAATGATTTAAAAAGGTAGGCAAGAGAAAGTACCAAGGAAAACTGGCTGGATTGAACTATGTCACATGTGAGAACTTTATTGGTAAGTGTGAAATAGATGCCAATTGGAGGCTTACATGGAAGAGTGAAGGTTTCAGTCCTGATTAACTGGATTTAGTTTGAGTAAATATGCCTGCAGGTGGCCAGAGGCCTCCAGATGATCATCCCAGCAGAAGGAAACTGTAAGGGCCAACATCAGGATGGCCCTTTCACCAGAGAAAGATTTCAAAGAAAGAACAGAATAGAATGTTCATTTTAACGTGACTACAACTTGAAAGCTATTTTTATAAATACGAAGAAGAAAATAGCTCAATGGCTGTTCCTACTGTATAATTGACATAAGCCAACTCTCAGGAGTAATTTCATAGAGAGAAGAACTGATCCAATATATTCAGGAGTTTATCAAGATATCAAATTTACCTTTTAAAACATTTTTAAATCCTATAGGTGTGTGGTAAAAAAAACCCTTGCAACTGTTCCTTGCAATATTGCTGTATTAATACTTTGATTATTTTAAAAGATAAACTTGAGTTCTCAGCAGTTAAGATTAGGTAATATGTCATAATGAATACGAGGACAGATGAGTTCAATAAAAGAAAGATTATATCCCAAAGTCTGTGTAAAATACCAAATCTCCTATAGAAACCACATTGATAGGACAGGCTTACACCAATGTTTCCAATGAAGTTCCTGAGTTGAGGCTGGATTGTTAATGAGAAAGTCTTGATAGTGCTTGTAAAAACCATGCCCTTCTAGTTCCTACAGTGCCAGAAAGAGTCCTCAGAATTTCAGTTCTGAATACTAGACATGTTTGTCATCTAGAAAGATTAGTCACCCTGTGATGAAGTTTTGCTAACTGATTTTGAATAAAATCAATCCATATACTCCTGACCACAATACTTCAATGACCATTCATTCATTTAGTAAAGGAGTCATAGTATTCAAGTGATCAGGTGCCTGTCTTTCCAAGGTTTCCCTTATCCCAGATTCAATAAGGTAGTGTTCCTGGATGATTAAGAACTCTTAATTTGGAGTCATGATGGCCTCTATGTGAATTCCAGTTTTGCCATACATCAATTTGGTCTTGAACAAGTTTTTCAGTCTCTATGAGATAAAGGTCCTTCATTTGTAAGATAGGATTAGCACAGTTTTCACTTCAAACTGTCTTTAAAAGAATTAAATGAGCTAATACACATATGGCACCAAGAACAGTATTTGACACATAGTAATGATCAACTATTTTAAGTTATTACTAGCAAGATTACTGGGAAACCAATTTTTTATAAGGAGGCTACTGGGTAAGAGTAAAATGGAAGATTGAAAAGGACATGACAACAGTAGTACTACCCTCAATTTTTAGTAAAGCTATTTTACAATCCTGTATTTATCTCCCAAATTTAGAGTCTTCTTCAGTAGAACAGTACTAACTAAACAATGAAGTACATCTTTACTTTATGAACCTCAATTTTCTAGAGTTTCCATGTTTCTCTATCATAATCATTCTTTTGTTAGAAGCATTAGTATCACTGATTGAATCTCATTCAAATGAGAATTATTCATTACGTATTTATTGAATTTAATCCAACTGAAGATTTAGAAATGAAGGGCAATTAAGACATCCATAGGCCTGGGAAAAAGGCCGCCTAAAGATTAAAGGCCTGGGAAAAGTCCGCCAAAGAATTTACGGCCTGTCGGGATGGCACCAGAGATCCTAACTGCTACATTTGCTTCTGTACATCTGCTTTGCTTAAGATAAGGATAATGTATGTTTTCCTTAAGATAGGGTAATGGTATGGATAAACATACCTGGTATGGTTAAGAAAGTATATAAGCTGTGTGTAAAACCAAAATGGGGCATTTTGAGTCCCTTTGGCTCAAGGGTCCTCAGCTGAGCTAATAAACTCTATCTATACCCTACTCTGTCTCCTGTCCTCTGGTGTCCGTGACGGCCTAACAGAAACACTGTGTTAGCCTATATCATAGGGCTTAGAGAGTATAGCAAACTTTGTTCATGCCCATACCCTGTTACAAATAACATTAACCATCTGACTTCCCCTGGAATAGACAATTTCTGGCATGTTGAATGCATCCCACTCAATATTCCTGTATTGTTCTTCTTCCTCCACCTGAAATTTTAACATCACTACATTTGAGGACCTCCCCAGTGGCTCAATGGGTTAAGTGCAGCACTATGAAGCTATCCAGAGCCACTTCAGCACAACTTCCATACCCAGCCAGGGAGATTCCCACATGGTGCAGCGGACCTCTCCTGCCTTGCGTGCTGCTCCCCTCAGCAATGTACTTCAGTTGTTCTGCCTATTCTGCCCCCCACTCTGTCTCTGGTGAATCATCTCACCACCCACATCTCTGGCCTACACCCCAGCTTGTATGCATAAATAAATCATTAAAAAATTACTACATTTTAAAGTCATTGTTAAACTATGGCATTAGATAATTATGACTACATGCCAACATGCATTAGTAAAGAATAACACTAACAAAAGAGTCTGTGAAAACTAAATTAAGTCATATCAAAATATGAGTTAAACTGCATTTTAGATAAAAAGAAAGTTGCTGTGAATATGTATATTATTAGCATTCATACTAATACCACAAAAGATTTGTAAACCATGTTAGTTAGGCATTTTTTATGACTTTAGAGTCAATTACATCCCCCAAAATCTTAGGTTTTTTTCTTAAAAGTAACTAAAAACCAGTTAAATATTTAATTTCACATATCAAGAAAATGCTAAATATAAGATCACATTCATAATAAATAGATATTTTTAATTCTCCTTCCTCTCTCCCCTCTCTCACATACCTCAGCTAGCTATCTCTGAAATTTTCTGTTTATTCTCCAGCCACTGTTACGTATTATAATTTGTTTTCTTTAACAAAGAAACCTGGTCTAATTACTTTATGTCCTGAGGAGGTAATAAATTCTCCTGTTAATTTAACATTTCCCTTTGCACTATTCACCTTATATAAATCCTATAGTTCTTCAGTGACGCAATATAAGCAAGGCAAAAATCTCATTGCATTTAAAGAGAAAAGTGGGATTAAGATGGAAGGTACATACAATACAGGACTACATCAATAAACAAGTCTCAAATGGCAAACTAGCTTTACATATGAAAGAAGTAGAAACATAACAAATTAAACCAAAATTCAATAAAAGGAAATAATAAAAATGACAGAAGAAATGAGAGAGAAACCAAAAAGACTGTAGAAAAGATCAATTAAGCCAAGACCAGTTCTTTGATAGTATAAATTAATAAAGAAAAGCTACTATATGACTAGGTTTCACAATTATTTGGAAATTGATCCACTGACAGCTAAGGAAAGCAGTCTAATTAGCATGAGAATAACAAGGTATCAGTGTCTCTATGAACAATCAGATTGATGTGCTTATCTGTAATAAATTTTTAAAAGTGCATTTGACTCATTTAGGATGACTGAATTAGGTAAATCTGTTCCTGTGATATTGATGGAGGAGATAATAACGCAAAATAAGATTAGAACTAGACCCACACAAGGAAGTGGGGGTAGAAGAAATCAACATAACCATTGGCACCCGGCTCCTGGGCTGCAGAACATGGGTTGGCGATAGACAGCAGTATCTAGGGCCAAGGATATGGAGATTGAGCCCATTGTATAATCTCCGGTCTCTTTTGTAATTCTAACTAGCCAGTAAACAAGAGAGCCATCCTTCAGGACGAGACCCTCCCAACTGAAAGAGGGTTATATCAGTACCATCCCGGCAGGAACTCGGGGCAGCTTTTTCTCTGCCCACCTGTGACTATTCAGGTGCTTTCCTTGACCAACTCTGTCTCTCTGCCGGGCAGCAGCCTGCCTGTCTCCCGTGACCTGCATCATGCAGGCCTTTCTCTTAGCAAACCTGCCCTTTGGCGGGACAGCTCTTTCTGCCCGCTTGTGTCTGTGCAAGTGTCCTATGCTTCATTGACCCTTTTCCTAATAAACCTGTTCTTTAATTATAACTGAGTCTCTGTCTCGTGGAGAAACTTGTCACATGCCGTTGAAGGGAGCTCTGGTGAAACCTTTCCCAGGGTGAACCCAAGGACCCCGCTCCGATCTCAAATCCATCAACTCAAAAACGACATCAATATCATAGTCGGAGCTTTAAAAGTAAAATAAAATATGCTCAACTAAAATAATACTGAGCTTCATAATTTCCAATGATCGTGACAATGCCAATAAATATCTGAGAGATGTCATTAACATAGTTCAGCTATAACTGCTTAGATGACTAAATTAAGCTTGCAACTTGGTGAAGGTTTTTTCCCTATGAAATTGTTCACTTTTAACTGCTTTTTAAGTGAGTCTTCTGTTCAAAAAAAGCATTCAATTCAATATATGAAGATATCACAGGATAAGTGATCAAGAAATTTGGCTCTGCGTAAAGGGAGATGATGATTTGTCCTGATGTGTCTCCTTGTTCCTGCACATTCGAAAATAGTAAACACCATTATCTCACATGGTGCTGGGGATCACGGTTATCAGATAAGACTTAAGGGCATTTAAGTACAGCAAAAAAAGAGTGTATTTTCTGATCAATGTGATTGTGTAAGATAATGATAATTTAATTTCAGTCTATTTATCTATTAATTGTTTATAGATCAGAAATAGCATCCCTCACAAAAAGCCACTCTAAACAAAGTCAGCAGGCAGAGAAATTTCTCAGATTTTCTCAGTGGTGCTCAGCTCGCTCAAGTGAATTACTGGAAACAAAGGATATTTAGAATGAAAGAAAAATGGTTGGAGAGAACAGAAGTTGATAGTATTGAAGTAAAAACCTTCCAGTAGGGCAGACCTGTATGGAAATGTATGTCTTTGCATATTTCCCCAAGGAGAGGATTAAAGAATGGTTTGGACTACGAAATGCATTTTAAAACTGTAAAATAAAAGGGTCATGTATCAAACCACATTGTGTTGGCTTAGAGACACATTAAATCTTTGCACAATCTTGCATTCCCTGCAATATTTTTCATATTTATTCATTTACTCTAACTATACATTCTATAATATTTCCCCTTCTAAGACAGAAATAGATGATTGAGTAGACAGACAGACAGAATGTATTGGTGTTGACTCAACAGTACATACATCAAAACTCCTAAGGACTTAAAATCCTTAATGAGTCCTGAAAATAACTGCAAAACATTATCCCTCAGCATCATGATTTCTGAAACATTTTATAAGTCAGAGTCTGCTGCATTATTCTTGGACCATTCGTTTGGGGAATCCACTGCTTAACCACCTGGCATTTCCATAGGTTCATTTGTTATTGTCAGGGCACAAATAAAAGCCTTGTCTTGGCATAAGCACAAGGAATCCATGCCAAGAGAAAGTTGGTGCCTCTGTACCCAGCACATTGTCGCTAGGTAGGTCTATTTAAGTGTAAAACACTGAAACAGCATGGGTGCAGGTGAGATTGTACAGTGAATGAGCTCTATTTATGTATACTTATATAACATTGTTCAAAAGATGCGTAGGGGTTAAAGGTAGAAAATTAATTAATAAAGGAAACAAGTAATTTTTGAAAATAATTTTAAATCAAAGCCTTGACTTACAAGAACATGTAAACTGTAATCATAGGAGAGCAGCTATATGAGAGAACATCTTTTGATATAGGTGTGTTTTTGTATCTTGAAAGAATAAGCTCAAAGTTTTAAAACCTATTTTTTAATCTACTATAGCTGACAGATAGAATCTCAGTAAGTTCAAAATGAGTTTTACTACTTGAGTCAGATGCAATTTTTAGCCTCAGTTTCCTCAATTGCTATCACTTTCTAAATTATCACATATCCTATTTTTGAAGCAACTATGAAATATAGAAGCTAATTATTACAATTTTAAAAACTATTTCATTAGGTAGTAGATATTATTTAAATCAGGGATATGACTATTAAATTTTTATTTTTCTAGAGCATATGTCATATTAAGGAATTTAAGAAATATCTCTTTGGATTCGGAACCATGGCAATAAATAGTTTGGATAATTTCAGTAAGAAAATAGTTATAAGAGAGTCCAATGAGAGAAAATAATGCTGCCTCAGATGTAATGACTAAGAAGAATTCTACCCATTTTCTTGTTATGCAACAAAAATGTAACTTCTATTTAGTGATTTGAAAGAAAAATGTCACTGGGGATTTCAGGATATTTTATAAAGAATGCTGCCTCTGAGATTAACTGAATTTTTTTAAATGTTTGTATTGCAGTGTGCTGATTGCTTCTATATAGCTGTCAAGTCCATCTGTTTCTGATTTGATACCTACTTTGCTAAACACACCTCTGTTCACACACACCTTCACAACATTTGCATCTAGAAATACCAAAGTTCTCTCATTCTATTTACTTTGTTGCAAGAGTAATAAGAGTAAACACATACAGAACACTTATTTTGTGGCTGCCGGTATTCTGAATTCCTTGAATGTGTGAACTCATGTAATTCTCTTTTTGAGGTAAAATTATTATCCTTATGATACAGATGAGGAAACTGAGGCATAGAGGGCTAGATATGCCACAGAGAAGCATGCAGCCAGAGAGAGGTAAATATTTTGATTTAGGTTAAGTACTCTTAAACACTACTCTGCTGAGAAAATACAAGATGCTCAATTGATATTTAGTATTAGAAAAACTCAGACTTTTAAAAGTATGTCACAAATAAAGCATGCAACATATTTATGTATACTGAAAAGTACTTCTATTTTATCTGATACCCAAATGTAAATATTATTTGCTGTATTTTTATTTTTATTTTATTTATTTTATTTTTTAACGATTTATTTATTTATGCATACAAGCTGGGGTACAGGCCAGAGGCGTGGGACGGTGAGAGGGTTCATCAGAGACAGATTGGGGAGCAGAACAGGCAGAGCGACAGAAACACACTGCTGAGGGGAGCAGTGGGCAAGGCAGGAGAGGTCTGCTGCACCATGCCGGAATCCCCCCGGCTGGGTGTTGAACTCAAGTCACTGCTGCCAACAGCTCCACAGCGCAGTAGCGCTGCACCACCAGGGAGGCCTGCTGTATTTTTAATTGTTGAACTGGCAACCCTACTGAGGACTGTCATTTAGACATTCCCTTGCATGGTCTCCATGATCTCCAGCAGCAGCTTAGCAATTCTCTAAACTTCCTCCTAATCCATCAGCCTAGGCTGCCTTAGTTGACTGCTACACGGTAACACATTAGAGATAGTTCTCAATGTTACAGATCCAGGAGTTGGCAAAATACTTTTGGAAAGGACCAGATAATAAATGTTTTAGGCATTGTGGGTTACATGGTCTCTGTTTCATTTATTGAACTTTGCCAATATAGCAGGAAAGTCACAGACAGTACATAAATGAGTGTGGATATGTTCCTATAAAATTTCATTTACAAAAAACAAATAGGGAGCAAGCTATTATTTCACCCATAAATACTAATTTACTGATACCTGCCACTTACTATTTTGGGAGGTTTAGTGAGGTGAGTTTTCCATCTGAAAACAATCAACCCAACCAAAAGGTACCACAAACATAAGCTTTCCACAATTTATCTGTTCTTTAGTTGAAGGAATCTTCATTGAGAAATTGTCCCACAATATTTTCCAAAATAGGACCAGACTTTATTTCCCATTACAATCACATCATTATAGGAGAGAGGTCTAACAAGATGACAGACTAAATGAAAGGCAGGCCCTGGACCACGCAGCATGTTTTATATGTCCTTGTGAGAGAGAATTATCTACAATAACCCCCCTTCTTTTTTTCCTGTTTTCTTCACATCACTCAAGGAAGCATGTCTCTTGAGACATTTCATTTCCTCTCTTCCGTTCACTTACAGGTGTACAGATATCATGCTTTTCTCACTGTTTCTACTGCATTTAAGTCCTTAGGTGCAAATCCATGACCTACTGTATCCCAATTTCAGTTCACCAAATCCTTACTGTCAAATTCAAAGACTTCCCTCTATTCCATATTCTGTTTGGTCATTTTGCCATGTGTAACAATTTCAATTGTTTGCTTCTCAAATCACTGTCCTTCCTTCTCAATCAAATTCCTTCCTTGGAATCTGAGATTGAGCTGTCCTGTTGTTCTTTTCATAACCCAGTAACCCCGTCCTCAGTCTCTGATAGCCTGTCCATAATTATGGTCACCAAGAATACTCTGTTTATGTATATGGCATGTATATCCCCTTATATAGAATTTGTGTTTGTCCTGTGATTTGCACTGACCAATGGGAAGAAGCAGAAGTGGCACTTCTAGACCTAGACCATCAGAGGTCTGGCAGTTTCTATTTCAGTTCTTTGAGAGTTCAGAGCTACCATCATTGCTGCCTAAGAGATGTTTTGATGTCATGTTGTCCTAAAAATATAGCAAATTCTATATATTCTGATGGGCTAAAAGTGTCTTCATCAACTCCCCAAAGTTTACATGTTAAAGTCCCATCCCCACGTTAAATTGAATACAAATTAATTGGGCCTTTAAAGAGGTGATTAAGTTAACATAAGGGTGGTAGGGTGCACCCTAATTCAGCTGAACTACTGTCCTTCTAAGAAGATATTTGGACTCACAGAGACACTGAGGGGATACATACATAGAATCAGTGTAAACACACTGAGAAGACTGCCATCTGCAAGCCAAGGGAAGGAGCCTTAGAAGAAACCTAAGCAAACTGCCTATACCTTGATCTTAAGCTTGGATCCTCCAGAACTGTAAGAAAATAAATTTCTGTTGCTTAAACCACCTAGCCTGTGGTACTTTGTTACAGCGTCCCTATACCATTAGCACATAGGGCTCCAGCCTATTTGGCTACTCTCTGTTCTCCATTTAAACTCTAGCTTTATAATGAACTTATAGCATAAACAAGTATAAAGCCCAAGTATATTAATAATCCAAATGTAAAAAAGCTAAAATTTTAAGCTTTTAGAGAAATACAGGAGAACGTATTTTATCAATAAAGGGAAAGTTCCTAAAATAAGTCATATATGGCACAATCTATAATAAAACTGACATCAGAATAATTATTTCAGTATAAAAACTATAAAAAAATGAAAAAGTCACATTGAGGAAAACATAATTGCTAATAGATAAGACATGATTGATAAGAGATTATTTGAATGATATTAAAATTCAAATAAGTAATAAGATTAAAAACCTAATTGAAAAATGAGCAAAACAAATGGAAAGTTCACAGTAGTGGAAATTTAAACATTTAGTAAAACAACACTCATGTCATTAGTCATCCAGGGAAAAAAGTTAAAACATATATGGTATACCATTTCAACTAATTAAATTAACAACTAAACAAGCAGGGCCTCCCCGGTGGCGCAGCGGTTGGGCACTGCGCTATGGAGCTGTCGGCGCAGTCACAGTTTGACACTCAGCTAGGGAGCTTCCTACATGGCGCAGCAGACCTCTCCTGTCTCGCCCGCTGCTCCCCTCAGCAGTGTGTTTCCAACAATCTGCCTGTTCTGCTCCCCACTCTGTCTCTGGTGAACCCTCTCACCGCCCCACACCTCTGGTGTGTACCCCAGCTTGAATGTATAAATAAATAAATCTTTTTAAAAAAAGCTCAGAAACCCCCCAACTAAACAAGCAAAAATAGAGACCAATGATGACAATGATGTACTTTAAGAGGAACACACACATATTGTTAAAGAGAAAACAAGTTGTCAACAAATTTAAAAAAATGCACTTTCTATGATCCAGCAACCCTCAGTCTAGAAATAGGTTTTCAATTACCATTAAGCACTTAAAATTGCCTAAGAAGATTTTTTTTTTTTGTTTATCTTTAATGCTAGTACATAAGCCTGGCCCTAGAATAAATGAGTAAGAGTCTCTAAGAGTAAGAATCAGACAAAGATGGAGGAATTGCAATCTTCCATCACTGCTGAGATCATTGCCCCAGATAAAATTTCCCACAGGTGGACCAAGGAGATACTTGAAAGAATACTCACTGCAATATGATCTGCTGTAGCTAACAACTAGAAAGAAGTCAAATGTCCTTTAACAAGCAAATGGATTAATAATTTGTTATGCAGTCACAAAATGGAGTATTAGGAAGAAATTAAAATTAACAATCTAGATTTGCAAGATTCAACATGAATAAATCCCCAATATAGTTTTAAGTAAAAATACATTCTCTAGAAATGTATCTGTAATACGAAAAATTTTTAGATATGTATTCAGTACTTTATATGCTTTACAAGTATCTAACATACAGCAAAATTTTCTACATTTCCGGGAAAGAAAAACATCATTATTGTAGAGAATAGTGATTAATTTCAAAGAAAGAGTGAGGGGGAAAGATTGGAGAGGCACATAAAGAAGACTTTAAGTTCTACTGTATCTTTAAAATGTCATTTAAAGTCAAGACCAAGAGGATGTAAATTCAGGAACATGTTGAGATTTGAGTAAACTGCACAGTGTTATTTTCTATATTTGAAATATTTCAAAAGAGAGAAGGGGGCACTTTAAAGGAGACTAACCCTTGGAAATTAGGTCAAACATAAAGAGTACTTACACTGCAAAACCAGGGCATTTTCAGCCTCTTTTGCAGAATCTCTGGGTCTAGGTCCACAAATTTGTGTTACGTAAAGTAGGAGATCCTGAGAAAAATTTGACATACAGTATAGAAAGAAACGAGAAACTATCCTATTAAGTACCTTTTTTTTGTGCTAAGGGATTAGTATAATTTAACAAATTCAATATTCAATATTTAAAAAGGCAATACATCCCAATTTTATACAAGCTCTATGGGAGGTTGAGAAGTAGAAAACGTATGCTATTGTCTTTGGAGTATTGTCACAGTTCAAATCTCAATTCTTAACAACTATGTCATTTAAGGGCAAGTTTTTAAATATTTTTGTGTTTCTTTTTCTTCTTTTAAAATATGCACAAAAATGGCAGCTATCTTATCAAAGTGTTCGGAGGGCTAAATGATAGAATAAGCTCTGAGAAAAATGCCCGACACATAATAGTCCTCAATAAATCTTAGTATGTGAGATCACCAAATATCACACTAAGCAATAGTGTAACTGGAGTTTGTCCAGGGTTTGAAAATTTTTTCTATCAAGTGTCAGAGAGTAAATGTGTCGGGCTATGTAGGCCACACAGTTGCAACCCCTTGATTCCACCCTTGCAAGAAGGAAGCAGCCATGGATGAAATGTTTTAAAAAATAGGATTTGTTCCAATAAAATTTTAATTATGGATGCTGAAATTTGTATTACATGTAAATGTCACATATCAATAAATAGTTCTGATTTTCTTTTTTTTTTTTAATTTTTATGCATACAAGCTGGCGTGCATGGGGCAGTGAGAAGTCTCACCAGGGACAGAGCAGGGAGCCAAGCAAGCAGATTGACAGAAATACACTGCTGAGGGGAGCAGCGGGAGAGGCAGGAGAAGTCCACAGCACCATGTGGGAATCTCCCCTGCCGGGCATCGAAGCCTGACCTAGCCCACTGCCCACAGCTCCACAGTACAGCGCTTTAACCCACTGCGCCACCGGGGGAGGCCCTGATTTTCTTTTCAGTCATTAAAAAAATTACAAAAGCCTTTCTTAGCTCCAAGGTAGTCCAAAAACAGATAGCAGCCAGATTTGGCCAGGTAAGTATAGCTTGTGGACCCCTACATTCAACTCTCAGAGTTAGTAGCTCTTTATAGACCACAACTACCTAATTGAACTTTGAATGCAAAAGCTACTTGGGAAATATTTACTAGGTTAATATAATCTAATTTCTGAGGTTTCTGCATCAATATATTAATGCCTGTTTAAGAAAAAATTAAGTAAAATGCAATCCTTTATATCCCTTGGGTTTTGTATCCTTCAAAGTCACTTACACTCTGGACCTTAAATTCACTTATCAAGTTCATCCTGTTGTCTTTCTGCACCCATCAGTTTCTTTTCCTGGTACACTCAAGTATAGATCCAAAGTGAATATTATATGTATCATGATCATATGTATAACCTTGTCCCTATTTTGTCTCCCCTTCAATTAAAGCAAAATGTTCTTTACAAGGGAGCTAGTGGAGACTAATTCTGTATAGGCCATTCAGACTCAAATGGTTACTTCATACTTATTGACTGTACAACTTACTCCATCACTTTCAGAGGTCTTCCATTAAATTCTAAGCAAAGCAATAAACAGAATCTATTGGTGCTCTTTACCGGTGAAACTAGCAGGATTGGGAAAAAAAGTTTATGATTAACTTTACTTTGTAACCCTCACTGGGATATGTCCAGAAGACCAGCAGACCAATAACATGACAAATGGTTGTTAGAGCATCACTTCACTATCCCTGATCCATTTAAATACAGATAATTCTAACAGCTAAATAATAGCTAAATAAAAAAATTAATGCAGATGTAATTGAAATACTTGAGTTTGAGTACATAAAAGATTATAATTAATTTTTTCCAGAAAAAAAATTAGCAAAATTTTAACAAGACAGATATGACAGACATTTTAAAAACAAACTTAAAAAGACTAGAAGAAAATTTGAAATTGAATCTTAGCATTTCTTCTTGTATTAGCTAGACAAAGTCTTTGCTTTCCTAAGAACAATGTATAAGAATCCCTTGTCTTCCTGGGATGATTATGTTATTCATTTTACCAGTACCACAATAATCTATTAGTTGATATTTTTATTAAGGTGCTATCTGAGAAAATCCCCAGGGCCACCACCCAAAGAACACAGCCTGGGTGCTTTCATACCTTCAACATAGCTGGATTTTTCCAGCACAGAATATTTCAACATGACCTCTTCTTTTCTCATTAGACATAGCTGTAACTGAATAGTTTCTAAATGACAATCATACTAAATACTTTAAATACTAAAACTTCCATGCACAATTATAAAAAACATACAAATTTCTACTCAGTATGAATAGAGGCAAAATGAAGAACACAAAAGACACATTTAAAACATCCTGTCCAGGGTGTCCCTGGTGGCTCAGCGGTTAAGCGCTGCGCTGTGGAGCTGTCGGCAGCGGGGACATGAGTTCGATGCCCCGCAGGGGAGAATCCCACATGGTGCGGCAGACCTCTCCTGCCTCGACCGCTGCTCCCCTCAGCAGTGTATTTATGATCTGCTTGTTCTGCTCCCCGCTCTGGCTCTGGTGAACCCTCTCGCCGCTCCATGCCTCTGGCCTGTACCCCAGCTTGTATGTATAAATAAAAAATAAATCTTTAAAAAAAAAAAAAATAAAACATCCTGTCCAGAATTTTTCATGCTATTTTTTTTTCAAAGCTCACTGGGCTATTTTAACACTTCTTGTGCCAGCTATTTTCTGTGCCACCGCATGAATGGTATAAGCATTCAATAAAACACAGTTCCTGAACTACTGGATATATTTTAATGAAATTTTAAATGCATGGAGATTAAAGCTTCTAGACTGAGTACAATCAAAGAAATAGCTCCTAATAGTTCCAAATAAATCCAACGTGGCGTGATAAACCAGAGACTAGATGAACACGTGAATACATGAATACGTGAGTGGAGCAAAAAGTGTTAAGACCTAAATTCAAATTATTATCCCTACTCCTATTAGGGTCTTATTTATTTATCTTTGACTATAAGTAGGGTGATTAATTTTAAGTGTATTACTGATATTATTTACATAACGAGGATTCTTGGTGACCATCATCAATCTACCATGGAGACTTACTTTCCATCCCTAATCAAGTTTACACATCTATAAACAACCTTCTTTACTCACCTGATGTTCTGTCCTGACTTCCTGTCTAATCAAACAAGAAAAGGAAGGGTCTTCAGATGATCCTAGGCAAAAAGCAAGTCAGACTCAATATTTGGGCTAGTAAATGTTAAAAAAATTGGAAACAAAGTCTGTTATTCTCAGTCCTGGCTGAAGGGAATCTAGATTGGAACTGAAGAATGGAAACAACAAACAAGACAATAAATTCTCAAAATCCCAAAGTCATCTGCAGAGCTTTTACCTGAATTACCTTTATGGTAATTGTCTCACCCTATAGACACATTCCCATTATTCAACACCCCCTCCCAAGGATTCCATAAGCATATGCCTGTAAGAGGGTGGTCGCCAGGAAAGGGGAGTGTCCCAGGTTCCCTTCCCCACCCTAGGGACGGTGGAGCTGAGCAGGAGAGTTAAGAAGCTGGAGAAGAGAGGAGACACAGAGGAAAAGAAAGAAGGAAGGAAGCAGTGTGGAGAGACAGGAGAAGCACAACGAGCAAAGAGACATATAAAAACTGCACTGGCCTGGACTGATTAAAACAGATGTGGGTGAGAGACCCATGCGGAGGTTGACTATGGAAACGTTGATCTTGGTTTTGATCTTGCTTGTTAACTCCCAAAATTGTCTGACTATTTCTGACCCTTTTCTATGGGTCCCTGCTCAAAGGTGTTTTAGACTGGTGGCAGGCTTTTGGGCCTTGCCTTGGGCAATCCCATTTGGGTGGACTTTTGCCTATGAGGTGATGGGTAACTTTGGGTGCTTAGTTTAGAAACTATATTCTTTGTCTTTTTTGTATTATTACACTAGCTGTTTTAGAAACTATATTCCTTGTCTTTTCTGTATTATCACACTAATTGTAAAATTTCTTTAAAATTTCTTTTTAACCTAAGGATTCCTAAGGTCTTATATGTTTTGTCCTGATGCAGTGGATGGCAGAACCTATTTAGAAGGGGCATATTTGGAGGTTCTGGGGTGCCCCTCTCCCTGCCCTGTAACACACCTACAGAAGGTTCAATTAGGTGGCATTAACTCAATACAGAGGATTAAAGTTGAATCAACATAATCTATGGTATCTTTATAGGCAAAGATTGTATCTGTTTCATTTTTCTGTCCAAAGCACATTGCTTAAAATATAACTGATACTCAAAAAATAATCTGTTGACTGAACAAATAGACATATCAGATTCATTTGTTTCATTCAAATCAGTAAGAACTTTCATGACTGCCTGAACTGATAGCTGACCTTTTTGTTTACTTGTTTTCTTTATCAAGTTAGAATATTTGGATCTAATGTGCATGTTTAGATAAAGATTCAGGACATACCAGTTAGTGTACTCCCCATCCATATTATGCCCAATGCCTGTGTCTATTTCCCCAAAATTCACATTGCTAGCCATTATTACAAAGTTAATGATGGTAATATAAAAAGTCTGTTCATTAAATTTCTTACAGGTATAATAAAGGTTCTTATTTTCAAGCTTGTAAAAGGTTATCTAATTTCTATTTCATTTTTCTTCTGAGTTCCTCAAATATACCATAGGTTTTACTTTATTGATTTTTGGTTTCCTCATTACAGACAAAGTGCTTTGATAGCCTAGGATGGAATAAAATTTGCCCAAGGACACACAGATGACATTAGAAGTCAGGTGCCCTGGCTTTCAATACAATGTTTCTTCCTACTTTAAGAAACAATAGGAGGCTTTCTGAATTTTTTTCTAGAATCAGAGATGCCCAAAATAAGAGCTGCTTTTGTAAAAAAAAATTATATTAACTGATAAACTATTATACATGGAGGTTTCAGTTCAATCAATTTCAAAATTGTTTTGGGTATCTAAGTATTTTTATAACTGATAACATTGATATGTAAAGTCATAGAGCAAAACATCCAGTTTACACCAATTATTCATCTGCTATAAGAATGTTATCTTTTACTCTAGAGATTTGTATGATCCTGTATAGGAATGAGAAATCCATAATAATTAATTAATACTAACATTTTAATCCTGCATAGAACTTTGATCTTTATAAGTAAAATGAAAGTATGAAATATTAGAGTAGAATCATGACAAAGAGAAACATAAACACAGAAACAAATTCTTGCTACCAGACACACATGACATAGTATATAAACAAGAACATTATTTTGAGCCACATCTTTTTCTGATATAATCCAGATTTTACAAATGCTCATTTATTCAAAGTTCTTCTTTTTGTCTAAGGAAATCTAACATTTTCAAAATGACATCTAGACATGTTTCCAGAAGCTGCAGACAAAATGGCAATTTATATTTTAACAACTCATTGTATTATAAATGCTAAATTCACCAAGAAATGGTTTACAACATTTTGGGGATCTGCAGTCTCTTATCATTAACATCTTAATTGTCATATTCCTAATTCTAGGAATATATCCTGTTTGGTGGGCTCCCCAGCCCCCACCCTTTGTTCCTGGGATGTAGTTTGGAATCAAATCCTGGGTAAAACTAGAATGCAGAGTCATGCAGGGTCCCTCCTCCTAGATGAAAGCCTGGGTTGAGGATGTCTGCTGAAAACAGCAGGAGACATTATGGCCAGATTAGCATAACCAGCCTGATCACTTCAATAGGAAGTCAAGTGTCAATAGAATTAGAGGTAGGATGTTTAGACTTGTGTTCCCCCAGGACAACTTCTCCTACTCCTTGCCAGCTTCCCCCCCCACCCCACCCCCGTGGCGTTGGTGCCAGACTATGAGGCATCCCCAGTCCACATCCCCACTGGGCACCTTCCTCCCTTTGACCAATGCTCCCTGGATCTAATAAAAGTGGACAGGGCTAGGGTACATGGTCATTTCTCCACAGAGTGACCCCCCTGGGTGACCTTTTCTCTATTTCTCACTACTTGGACTCTTGAGTCTTTTTTTGTCCTGTGACTCTTCCAACCTTGTTGCACCGCGAGGCGATAAATAGTGACCCCTATGTGATTGCTTGGAAGAAGGAGCACGGGACCGACCTCCTATTTGCCCCAAGAAAAAGGGAAGCCTGACAAAATGGTGGGATCACCCCCAAAACATGGGAATCTAAAGAAAAGGTGGAATCGCCCCCAAAAGAGGGGAACCCAAGGAAAGGATGTATGACTACATTTTAGGTAAGTAAAAGAACAGACTGTGGTAGATTTAGCTCCACACATCTGGGGAGGTCAAGTTAGGACTTTTCACCTAGAGGTTTCTTTCCTGTCTCTATTTCTTTATCTTTGTCTTTACAAAAAATAGCCTGGAAAACCGTATGTCATATAAATAGGCCAAAAAAGCTTATCTGGCATATATTTCTCTCGTTTCTCTTATATAGGCCAAAAAGACTCATCTGGTGAATGTTTCTCTCTCTTGCTAAACCTTTCCTTTATTTCAGAGCCAATTAAGAGGCCATAGGAAATGGGCACGTGTTGGCACTTAAACACCACAAGGATCACCACCATAAGACTCCCGTGAAATGATAAATTGGAAGCCGACCGGGATTAGAGATTAGCCACCAGCCAGCTAGAAGAAAAGGTCTGGCCATCACATGAGGGACTTTGGTCTCTGAAGAAAATAGGCACATAAACCATCTAGAAGCCCGTCCAGGCGTTGCACATAAAGGATTGATCTTCTGGTAGCCCGGGCTGTTTCCTCTTGCTCTCGGCAAGAGGATTCAATACCATGCTACAAGTTGGGAAGCACCAGCCCCAGTGTGACAGTTGGGGAAGCCATTTTCCCATCTAAACACCACACAAGATCTGATACAGAAACACCACTCTGACCTCATATTCCCTGTTAGGTATCCAGTGGCTCTTGTCTCTTTCTCTTTCTTTCCTTTCCTTGGATACAAGCTTAATTAATTACAAAATGGGAATACTCTAACACATGGGGAAAAACAGCATAGAAAGCAATTGCAGGATCTTCTAAACAAGGCAGGTTACAAGGTAACAAAGGAACAATTAAAAGATCTCCTCATAACCATTAAAAAGATATGTCTCTAGTATCCTAGGGAAGGAAGCTTGGATTTAAATGATTGGAAAAGGTAGAACAATGCCTAAGACAGACAGCAGAACCAGTAAAGGTTTCTAACCTTATCACTTGTAATCTGTGCAGGTTAACACTCAAGCCACTTCAAAGATATACACCCCTCCCCTTTGAGAACATTATAAAAGAACCCACTCCTTTGTTTTCTAAAAATTATTCTGCAACTACAGCCTCAACTGCAACTGCCCCTCCCCTTTCCCTACTCTTTCCTCCATGCAGGCGCTGCCTCAGGCACCTCAGGCATTCCTTTCAGATTATGAACCTGTAATGGAAAAATGTTTCCATAAGGGACGGCATAAAGGAGGAGAAATGCTTCATGCATTCCTGGTTCTGAGAAGGTAAAATAGAGGCCTTAGACATGAAACATTGCCTTTCACAGTCTTTAAAGAATTTCATTCTAGCATTAATGAAAATGGAATCCAAAGCTCTTTCACTAAAGGCATGTTGGAATTGATAAGCACTAGCTATGAAATGACTGCCTGGGATTGGAGAGTACTTGTAAAAACTGTACTATCTCCAGCACAGTACAGTGTATGGTTCTAAGAATTTCATGACTGTGCTGCGATTACAGCAGCTGCCAACCAAACAGCAAGTGAGACCATAACATTAGATATGATAATAGGAGAAGGGCTTAAAGGACTTGAAGGGCTTTATGCCATGCCCAGGAACAAATTCTGTTAGATAGGCGAACTTTTTGTCAAACTTCAGAAGCCGTTGTTAAAGCATGGGTAAAAATCCCGGAAACAAATACCCCTTCAGGCTCATTTACCACAATTAAACAATGCCCCACTGATTCTTATTTGGATTTTATTGATTGACTTCAAAGTGCTATTGTAAGAGGGTGGTCCTCAGGAAAGGGGAGTGTCCCAGGACCCCACCACCACCTCACACCAGAGAGATCCAAGACACCTAGGACTACAAATCCCATAATGCCATCTTCACCAAAGGAAGGATGCCTAGGACTGAGGGTGGAATTAAGCAATGGTGTTTTGGTATTTTAGTCAGAGATGTGAGCTTTGGGCTCTCTCTTGCGCTTGGTTGTTGATTGCCAGGATTTTCAGTGCGCCATTGAGATTCTAGCTCAGTGGAACTGGTAGAACACATTCATCAATTTATTCTTTATCTTTTTCCATTACCTTTTTGTAAATAAACCTTTTATTAATTTTATTGTGTGTGTCTACAGTTGAGAATTATAAGTCCCTTTTAAGCACACGGGTGAGAACCCACAGACAGGGACTCCATTTTATATCGGGGCTACCCTTTAACAGTTTTGGCACCCAATGTGGTTGGAAAGGACACATGTGGTTAATCAGCTCAAGGTAACTTGCATTGGTCGCCTTAAGCGCTTTAGGTCTGCAGGACATGTGGCATGATTCTGTCTCCAGTCTTGATTTTCTTTCCTTTTTGTACAGCTTTCTTTTGTGGGTGTGGTTTTGGCCCAAACATGGCCTCAAGTATGAATTTTCACAAATTTGTTACGTACATAGGTTTGTTCGGTTTTCTTCCAAAGTTAAGTTTGAATACTCTTTTCCCTTTAAATATTACCTCCAGTTTTATAAGCATGAATAATTTGATAAAATCTGACATGTGGCAAATGATTTTGCTTCTGTACACATCCGTGGGTGGTTTGCCAGCCATCCCTACTTTTCAATCTGTGCTTCTGGGTGTTTTTTTTGGGCCTGTGTTTAAGTGTCATTTGCTATGTTTTTGGTTCTGTAAGTGGAGGACGTTCTACTTCGCCTACTGAGAATGTGCAACAGCAAAATCAGGCTCTTGATTCATTTATTAAGAGTATGAGGGATGAGAATCATACTGCTTTTGATTCAGTTATTAAGAGTACGAGGGATGAGAATCATACTGCTTTTGATTCAGTTTTTTAAAATGGTGCAGGACCAGACACAAATTACAAGAAATGAAATCGTATTGTGGTTGACTCAGTTTTTAAAAGTATGCAGGACCAGATGCAGATTAAAATAAATGAAAATCTTACTGTTTTGAATCAGATTTAAAAGTATGCAAGACCAGATATGAAATGCCCTCCATAAATTAGATATGGTGGAGGATCGACTAATGGCTCAGAGAAGAGATGAAACTTCCCCTCCCTCTAAGGGATTCATGGAGGTAGAGTTGGAAGAGGAAGATTACTATCTGCTAAATACCCTTATCCCACCTAGACAAAGTCATTCTTTGCATAACAAAGCTCCTCAGGTGAAGATCTCTGAGGCTCCACAGCCCCCACTGCCCTCCGCCCTCCGGGAAGGACTCAAAATGGCTTCTCCTCACACTAGATGGGGTTCCCACTTTGGAAAAAGGAGTTGCCCTAAAGCAGGACAGTTACCTCTGAGGCAAATACCGAGGGGTGGTTTGAACGAACACTGGCAGCCTGCTGGATATTTTTGGTTGCACCACCCCTTAACAATACATACCTCTTAAATTGAAGGAGCTCTGTACCTTCTTACTGGCAGGATCCTAAAACTTGTTTGCCTCTATTTTCTGCTCCCACCGTCCAAACTGGGCAGATATATAATGAATGCTACAAACTTTATTGACTTTGGATAAGCAGAGGATGGTTCTCAGAAAAGCCAGGGAGGATGCTAGTCATCTCCACCAACAGGATGTAGATTCCCCAGAACCTGAGGTGGCTGTCCCAGTGGTAGATCCTGACTGGGACCCAACTATGGAGGAATGGAAATGTTGGAACTCTATAAAAAGTGTTTACTGGTAGGGGTAGGTCTGCAGCAGGGAATTCCGAAACAAAAAAAATTTTTTTTAATATATATTTTTATTGTTATTTATGTCTTTTACATTTTGTATTCCCCTTGGGTAGCCCACCACCAATTCACCTGTGATCCATCTCCATGGTCCCTTGTGTTCTTTTCTATTCCATTTTGTGCCTTTATCCTCCCCTCCCTCTGCCTCCCTCCTCCCCCCACCCCCACTGATTATCTCTCTACCACCCAGCCTCCCTATAGTCCTGTTATAAGTGAAACCATTCGATATTTTTCTCTTTCTTTCTGGTTTATTTCACTGAGTATGATTCCCTCTAATTCCATCCATGTCGCTGCAAATTGCATGTGTTTATCTTCTTTCCATGCTGAACAGTATTCCATTGTGTATATGTACCACATCTTCTGGATCCAATCATGTATTTTTGGACATCTGGGTTGCTTCCATACCTTTGCTATTGTGAACAGTGCCGCAATGAACATACGGGTGCATGTATCCTTTCGGATTAGTGTTTTTGTATCCTTTGGGTAAATTCCCAAAAGTGGGATTGCTGGGTCATATGGAAGCTCCATGTTTAGCAGTCTGAGGAATCGCCATACAGCTTTCCATAGTGGTTGG
>PVIJ01020274.1:0-21348 GCA_004024925.1 Scalopus aquaticus | reverse complement strand
ATGGGCAGAACCCCTGCCTCAGTTCACTCCTCCCACCACTGTGGATGCAAAGGGAGAACGTGGGTGTGGAGCAATGGGGGGGGGGGAGGGGGAGGGGGATAGAAGGGAGCAGCGGGGGTGGGGGTGGGGGGGTGGGTCTGTGCCAGGTGCCTGTGCGGGATTTCTCTCATTTATTGCCTTACATCAAGCTGCACGTAGGTTCTAAAGCCTCCATGTTTACACAGGAGAACACTAAGGCTCCAAGTGAGTAAACTAGTCCAGAGAACTTCTAAGGACACAGGACAGCAGTGTATAGGGCCAGGTGGTTATAAACAAAATGCTTCATTGTATATTTAGTGCTCCTGTGAGACAGGGATCGTGGAGTTCCTGTTCCTAGTTGCATCCTTTTTGCCAAGCCTAGGGGTTGACACATAGTGGAGACTTTATTCAATAGTTAAGCTCTGTCCAAGGCAGACATGACTAACAAGTCCCCGGAGAAGTAGACAGGGTCATACTGTAAGAGGGTGGTCCTCAGGAAAGGGGAGTGTCCCAGGTTCCCTGCTCCACTCAAGGGAACTTAGAGCTGAGGAGGAGAGATAAGCTGGAAAAGGAGAGAGAAAAAACAGGGAAGAAGGAAGCAGGATGGAGAGCCCGAAGTGGCACAAGGAACAGAGAGACATGTGAAGAAGCTGCACTGGCCTGGACTGACTGAAACAAATGTGGGTGAGAGACCTGTGGGGAGGTGACAATGGCAACATTGATCTGGACTTTGATTTTGTTCTTTTCCTTCCAGAACTGTCTGGCTGTTTCTGGCCCTTTTCTATGGGTCCCTGCTGAAAGGTGCTTTAGACTTGGTGCAGGCTTTCCGGCCTTGCTTTGGGCCAATCCCATTTGGCTGGACTTCTGCCCACGAGGGGATGGGTAACTTTGGGTGCTTAGTTTAGAAACTATAGTCTTTGTCTTTTCTGTATTATTACACTAATTGTATTAAAGTTTATTTTCCACTTAAGGTCTTATATGTTTTGTCCTGATGTGGCAGATGGCAGAACCTATTCAGAACGGGCAGGGCTGGGGGTTCTGGGGAGCCCCTCTCCCTGCCCTATAACAACACAACAAGAAAAGGAGGAAGTAAAGAAGTTCCACAGCTACCTCAAGGTAGGAAGGAGGACGATGTGACCTTGGGCACGATGAAAGCCAACTTTACAGATCACTTAAAAACACACAGCTATAATTATGCTTAAACTACAATGATAAAGCTTAAAAATGTTGTACCCCTCTGGATGACGACAGCTATTTCTATTCTCCTCCTGCCTTGATTAACATACCTCCTTGGTATCATCTGTTCTAATAGCACAGCTCCAAGGCCAAAGAGGATGAATCACAACGTGATAATGGAAAGTGACTCAAGATTAAGAGATTTAAGATATATACCATTTTCTCTCTTTAAGAAGTACTCTCATTTGTACAGCACAGACATAGTAAAATCTTATCTTTTATTTAAAAAAAATTCCTTCATATTTTCAACACTTGACATAGTGAATTTAATTAACAGGATTAAGTTTTATCTTTTGTAATGAATCTTCTACAGCTTGTTTTATGTCAATAAAAAAGATGAAGCAACTCTTTAGCTAGAGAGTATATAGAGATAAATCAAAACATTTCCTTTAGGCAACAAAAGGGTATAGACAATTATTCTAGGTCACCAAATTTGTAGGGGAAATACATTAAGAAATTCTATACCATCCATTAGATGTAATGCTTTTAGTAACTGCTGCTTATTTTTGTAATAGGGTCCATGATGGTGGAGAAAACTAGTCTGCCAAGCAAGTGCCTTTAGGGCCGAGGTGGTATCTGTGATATAATTTATTCTCTTATTCATTAGAAAAGCCACACTGTCATTTGAATTGGTCAATAAATACTGACTGTAGAGTTATATATTTAATTTTGCTTTTATTTTAGCTGCTCAGGGACTTTATAGGAGGCAAAGAAAACCCTGAAAATACTCCTGTTGCAGAATGCAAGGCATTTTTCAATTACTGAATAATAGAGAAGTCAGAAAAAAAAATTACAGATTTTAAGGACCCTACGGGCTAGTGAGGCATTACAACCGAACTCTGAGATTATTAAAATCTATATCCCATTTGCCTCCTAAAAGAATTAAGAGGTTTAAAATAACAGGCAAACATTCTTCAGGTTCTTAATTTAGAAAAGCAAAATTAAAACCAAATAAAAGAAATAACTTTGTAAATCAGTTAGGCTAAATATTAATTTGAACTACCTTCAACCACTTCTGATCCACAAGAAAAGAGTGGTCATATGATTCAATCTACTATGATTACTGCACTTGAAGATTTACCTTGAAACATCCTGGCCAAAAGGGAACACGACAAACCTCACAATTTTCATCACTACCCAAATTCTGCAAGAGACAATATTCACTGACTGCAATGAAAGTCACTCAGAAGAACACACTTTTCAATGAGGCATGGAAGGTCCAGAGCTAAGCAAACAAAAGTCTGAAAATATAGCCCTGTTACAATAGAACTCGATATGCAGTTACATCAGAATCCCTGGTGCTCTGCACTGTGTCCCTACCTGGCAGAGTTCCAAAATGCTGATCCTCTGGAATTTCACTGTTATGAAGCAAATGATACATTTCTCCATCACACAGTGGTAAGCACAATTCAATGTCTTCAGCTAAGCTGTGGAGTAGGGGCTTTCCCTGAGTACAAGGCACTGCGCAGAGTGTTTTCCAAAGTTATTTGACATGGGATTTTATTTCCTTAAACACCAATTATTAAGAAGGAAGAATGTTCCGCTCAAAAGCTTTTTGGAAAAGTTAGCCAAGATTGGTGTTATTTCAACTATGGTGAATTAGTGGTAACAAACAACATTGGAAAAGTTAGATAAATAGAATAGCAAAGAAAAAATTCAACGGCAGAGCACATAGTGAAGATAAATATCCTGCAAAATTTGTGTTTTGTTAGTTACGTGTGAGCAAATAAAGGAGACAGAGAAGAATTATTAGGTTGTGTCAAATTATATCTCTTATGGGCTGTATACTACATAGTCTGAAGGCCAACGGCAGAAAAATAGATGACTACAAAGAATGTAGGGGATCACATAATTTTTAAAAACTCTAGTAACTGCCTTTGTAAAATGTATTTTCATTTTCACGAAGGCACCCGCACGCATAATAAATAAAGCTTCCTGCAGAGGTGCTGGGGTGTACGTTCCTAGGAGCTGCTGGTGCCCCAGAAGAGGGAATTGGCTATTTCAGGAAGGAAACAGGAAGGTTTCAGGAGGAGACTTTAGGAAACCAGCAGGCAGGAAAGGGCAGCGAGGACCAAGAAGGCACATCCCTGCAGGGGGCTCACCATCCTGAACCCCAGGCAGGGGTGAGACCTAACTGTGCAACGGAGGGTGGGGGCGTGGGGGACTCCATCTTGTCAGCAGCAGGGAGCATGTTTTTACCTTCAGAAAGATTACTTGGGTTGCAGTTGACAGGTTATTTGGAAGGAACAACAGGGGATGCAGAAAGATGAGGGGTAGGGATTGGAAGGGAGAGAAATCTATGAGAAGTTTTGAGAAAAATTAGCCCAAACGTAGAAATAAAGCAAAAGGAGGGCTGTGTGCCTTTCCAAAGTCATAGTGGAGCAATATTTAACAGCCCCTCCTCAAGGCTGCTTAATTCTCTAGTGTTGCTGTCTAGTAGAAATGTAACACAAGCCACACAGGTGATTTTAAATGTTTTAGTAATCACATTTTTTACCAAAGGAAGAAGCAAGTGAAATTAATTTTAATAATGTATCTCAATACATCTAAATAGGACCATTCACCATATTGTCAATATGAAATATTGCTACAAGACATTTACATTTGTTTTTCTCTTTGGATGTGTACTTTTACACTTTGCAGCACATCTTAATTCAGACTAGCTGTATATCTAGTGTTCCGGAGTCAGTGTGTCAGTGGCTACTAGATGGACAGCCCCGGTCTTAGGGGGAATGTGTCTTTGTCTGACTTCCTTTTTTCTAATGGTTAGGACTAAGATTTGAAGAAGTCAGTTGTTTACTTGATGAAGATTAATAAGTTGCAAATATCTTCTACAACTTTCTTCCAAAAAACCAAGCAAAGTCAAAGGTGAAGATTTTATTGCCAAAAAATTCAACAGCTTTTGTCTTAGTCATCTATTTTAACACTTTCTCTAGCTGTTATTAGGATTTCTGTTATGTCTTTGGCTTCAGCCATGTCACTAGGATGTGCTTAGGGGGTTTGTGTGTGTCTGTGTAATTCATATTTTTTGGTGATTCCTGAAAACACGTGTTCTTCTTGGTGAATTTATTATCAGTTCTAGGGATTCCCAGCCTTTCCTATATTGCTTTGAACAGTCTTTGGCATTTTGTTAGGTTCCTACTAAATTATGAGCTAAATAAATCTTTGACGTGTTATTCAATGTATACTTTTAAAATTACATTTTAAACAGCCACATTGAGGTATAATTGATAAACACTAAACTGCACATCTCTATACAACTTGATAAGTTGGTTTTTTTTTTTTAAGATTCATTTTATTTTTGCATACAAGCTGGGGTGCAGGCCAGAGGTATAGGGCAGTGAGAGGGTTCACCAGAGACAGAGCGGGGAGCAGAACAGGCAGATCAGAAATACACTGCTGAGGGGAGCAGCGGGCGAGGCAGGAGAGGTCTGCCGCACCATGTGGGAATCTCCCTGGCCAGGCATTGAACTCGTACCGCAGCTGCCAACAGATCCACAGTGCTGCGCCTAACCCGTTGAGCCACCAGGGAGGCCCCAAATTGATAAGTTTTGACATGTATATATCATGGTGAAACTAACACCATGATTAAGACAGTAAATATATCTATAACTCACAAAGACTCCTTTTTCCTTTTTACAATCCCTGTACCACTGATCTGCTCTCTGCCCTACTAGTTTACTTTGAGTTTTCTATCAAAGAAATCATACAGTATATACTCTTTTTTGGGTCTGGTTGCTTTTACTCAGCATGATTCTTTTGAGATTCAATAATATTGTTATAATTATTGATTCCTTTTTATTGCGGAGTTGATGTCCCTTGTATGGCTATATCACACTTTGCATGTCCACATCCTATTGGTAGATATCTGAATTGTGTCCAGCTTTATTATTATTTACTGGATATAGGAAAGTCTGGTTTTAACTTTTGGAAGGTTATTCTTAGATCCACTTACTAAGGAGGTAGCATCACCAGAGCTTGACCACTCCCTGCATGTGGGGAGGTAAGAGAACCTCAAGTAGTTGACTTAAGCAGCGTATAAGATGGCAGAACCATTACCCACAGTGGATTCAGCGGGAGCTGAGCCAATGAACACCCAGGGAAGGCAGTACATGAAGGTCTGAATCTAGACCAGAGGATGGTTAAAGACGATGCTCTCAGTGTCACCACCTTGAGTTTCACAGATCTGCTCACATATTCTAGTGGAGGCTGTTACTAAGACAGGTGACTTAGTCCTAGGTTAGCCAAGTTGGGGCCATATGTGCTATATATGACCTCATGCTACACAGTGAGTTGAGACGATTCTTTCAAAAAACAGTGGAAATGGACAGCTGAATTCTTGGGAGTTCAGACAGATGCCTATAAGTTAGGAATTTGCACTCTCTTATCCCAGAAGCTGTTCCAGTTATGTACGAAGGCAGATGGTAGGCTGGGGGAACTGAGTACTTTCAACCTGAATTAAATGTCTGTCTCACATATTTGGTAATTAAGAAGAGTTAACGCCTAAAAAAATATGACATGAGCGCCTCTTCTGGTTCTGGACATAAAATTCCCGCAAAACTGCTCCTGTGGGCTATTTATTGTTCCCTATTTGGTTTGTCTCCTGGGTTTAGCTTCAGTGCCCACAGAGAAACATTTGGTTCTATTGAGCTCAAGTTTGAGACTGAAATTTTTCCAGCATTGTTTCCAACAAAGTTGCATTTAGGAGTTCTCCCTTGGGGCAAGGAAGGACTTAGGGATCCAGAGGCAGGAGTCATAAATAACTGTCTAGTAACAAAAGGACTCAATTCCATCATGACCTGCTACATAGTGGCCTGGGCAGCTTGAGGTGGACACCGGCCCAGGAGCCTTGCCAGAGGGCCAGGGCTCTCTGGAGAAAAGAGGTCTTGAGAATGGAGCCAGAACTACTCATTTTAGGGGGTGGACCAGGCAAGACCAGGGAGAGACAAGGCCTCGAAGCAATTCGAAACCTAAGGTGTCTGCAGCAAGAAGAGCAGCCCCTGCCTAGGGGGCTGTTACTCTCGGCACTCTCTCTCCCCACCGCCTGACCCTCTGCCTGCAGAACTCACACAGCACCCCCCCGCCTCCCCCGCCGGCCCCCCAATCTCCATTAGAGACTATAATTGGGCACCTCTACATCAACCTAGCCCACCCAACACTTTTAAATACATCTTCTGGCACAAAACATATGGCCTAGTGACATCTTCTAGGTTTTATTTTGCTTTAACTTACCCTCTTTAACCCCAACTTTCCTAGATAAACAAATGGTGTTAGAGCCAGTCTGTCATTACTCTGTTCCTTTATTTATAATCAAAACGATTCTTCTTGGGTTTGGAGAGATCTGCTCTTTCCACTGTAAATTATCGGGGTCACTGATTCTCACTTGGCACAAAGCCTGATCTGCCATCTCCCTCCTCACTCACCATGACCACACCCTGCAGGATTCTGCCTCAGGACTTTTTCTTCATCCTCAGAAACTGGGTCCTTGCTTAAGGGCCATGGGTTAAATTTACTTAATTCATGTGTGTGTTTTTTTTTTTTTTAATTCCTCCTCATGTCTTCCTTTCTGAGTGGTTCCAGTTCCTCAAGGGTATACCTCAGGGGAACAGCCTAGAAGGAAAGAATTCCCAGTTGAAATTTTAACAAAGAAACATGGCATGGGAGCCTGGGTCCACAGGGCACGGGCTGCTAAGGAAGACAGCAGAGAGCCTAACGCAGCTGTCTTCTTGCTTGCCTCGGGAGAGAGAGACAGAGACAGCAAGGGGAAGGACAGAAAAGTGGGTCCCAGTAGGAAGCCAGAGCAGCTCCTGCCGCCTTCTGCACAACAGTGGCAGGAAGTCACAGACCCCAGCTGACTGGACTGAAAACCCATTACAGGATACTTTTTATCACTCCTCAGTTGTCTCTATTACAAAAATAACTCCTCCAAACACAATTAATTCCTAGGCTTAATTCATAGCTGTGGTACTTTAGTGCCATGTCTACTTAATAAGAAGGTCAGAAAAAATACAAATGGCGGGGAGGGCTAAATATCATGATGCCTTAGCCTTTGAAGAGACATCAACTCATCAGTCAAGGCTCACAGGAAACCAGTAATGGACAATGTAGGTATTTCAAGTACAAGAGAGAAAAATGTTAACCTTGAATGGTTTGACATTTCACTGCAGATGGAGAAACTGGGACCCTCCAGCATTAGTGCAGGGAGGAACCATGCTTAAATCACAGTCAGTGGAGGTGGGGGTGGTGGGGATGGTGGGGTTCCTAAAACAGGACTGACTCTAGATCTCAAAAACCTGACACAACTGTACACGTGAGACTCCTGGACTTTCACCTGATGGTTTCAGATTCTTCTTACTGATGAACTGTGCTACCGTGAGATTATAATAAAACAATGGATATATATTTCATATTCACCCCCAGTTCCGGACACAGTACTTCTGAAATCCTTATAGTTTTCTGAGTGACAGGTTTATCTTTTGTTATGATATTTGCTCATAATCCCTGGTTTCTGACAAATGAGTTTTAAAAACTCTTGGAACTGCTGGTGTCACCAGTGTCTTTTCGTGTGCTGATAGGATGGTGGTGGTGGTGGTGGGATCCAAAGAGCTTCAGAATAGTAGCTGGTTGCCAAAATGATATTAAGAGGTTGAAAATTTCAGCACCACCCAGCTTCTGGAGAATCTAGAGTGGACTGAGAGGCAGTTACTCAACAGTGGCTAATGATTTAATAGGCCATGCCTATGTAATGGAACCTCCAGATGACAGGAGGATGGTGTACCCCATACTCCATGGACACAGCAACTCAGTCCTGCCCTCAGTCCTTCTGGATCTCACCCCATGTACCTCTTCATCAGGTTAGTCATTTGCATCCTGTATAATAAACTGGTAGTAGGAAGTAAAGTGTTTCCTCAGGTTCTATGAGCCATTCTAGCAAATCATTGAACATGAAGAGGGTCGTGGAAACCTCTATGTACAGCTGGTCAGTCAGAAGTTATGGGTCTCTGGGACTTGTGACGGGTGTGTGAAGTGTGGGGCAGTTTTGTGAGGTCGAGTCCTTAATCTTTGGGGTGTGCACTAACTTCAGATAGAGTCGAGACTGAATGAAATCGCAGGATACCCAGTTGGTGTGAAGAGAAAACTGGGGAATTGTTTGGTATGGGAAACCCACTCATTTAATGACAAAAGTGTTTCTGAGTAGAAACAGATCATAGGAGCTACATACACTATGTTCTCAATTATTGGGACTCACCCTGAAGCCAAAAATCTCGAATGATTACGTTTGTGTGAATAGATTCAAGGTGATGAGTTGTGTATGAAAAGCAGTGACTGCTGATTCATCTGCAATAATATGATGGCTTTCTCAATTCATCAAATACTAATCATTTATGGAGCCTGTAGAACATGCCCCGAAACAGCGAGGCTCTCAGAGACAAGAGTCACACGTTTTCTACTCTCTGAAATACTAATCTGTGTTCATGTGGGTTGTCAGGCTATTTCTCCACTCCTCTTATTCTTGGAACAATCCAAGTATTCCAAGAAGACTGTAGTACTTTGATGACCAACACAGAGAATCACTGCAGCAAAATAAGATTGATGATCTTCATGCTGTGTTCAGAAAGGTCCTCTCCTTGCCTGGCATGGAACTCCGGAGACGCATGAGACAAAGTTGCTCAGGGGACACCAGGATTTTATTCTCTCTTGGCACAGAACCTCAAGCCCCTACACTTCACTGCCAGGTGCTGAACATGCTCATGAGAAACCCGGACCATGGACTGAACCAGGTTCCAAAATGGATAATGTTACTCAGAGAAGACAGTCTTGTCTTCATATAGTCACAAACAGGGACAGCAGCACCATAAAGGTCTGTTTGAAAATGCCTGCACACAACCCTCCGAGGGAAATTTTCTTTGGGTGATCACTGACAATGTCTTTCCTTAAAGGTTATTCTAAGCTGAAGTATCCGCAAGCATCCCGGTGTGATTAATAGAAGACAACGAAGCCACTTCTAGAGAGATAAAATATCACTAGTGTGTAAGTCAGCAAAACGGTCAAGTAAATCCTGATGCCTCTGCTTATCATGGGGCTGTATTAAAAAGAAATTAACTCTAGAGGTCAAGATAATACTGAAGCATAGGGAGAGAATTATTGCTCTTTTCCTGAAGACTTCTCTCCCCGAGGCAAGACAGCACCTACCCTAGATTAAACTTTCATCAGACGATTGTGGAATTCCATCAATCTTTCACTACTGTCTGGCTCAGGGAACCTTCTGAGTAGATATCATTAGGAAACTCTCCATCCTCCATATGGAGACCCCCCCGTAATTATTCTTAACAAGAGAAACAATGGCAAACGAAAGAGATAACTTTCAGACTAGCTCAAAAGACCAAGAGGTCCAGTATTTCTAAGTGCCTTTTATCACTAGCAACTTCTACCAGTTTAGAAAGTAAGTCTCCCTGGCACGGTGTTGTGGGGTGTAGCTGGACAGAAAGAACGGCCACACTTACGTGCTTGCTCAAAAAAGCAGCACCCCAAGTGCCTTCCCGTGGCAGACATGCCCTGTGTGCCCCTTGTTTAGGGGCCGCTTCCTCCAGCCAGGGCTAAATCAATTCAAGGGTCAGCAAGGACAGCATAGGCAGGAGACGGAAACCACACCCGTTATCTGAACAGAGAAAAGGCCATTAAAAGGAATGTAAGTAGGCAACTAAAAATGCAAAAGGGGGACAGGGCGAGTTACCACTGAGGCAGCAATTCCAAGAGGGGACCGTGGGCTGAAGGGTTGAGGGAACAAAGGAACAGGGTTGGAGAAGCCCCAAGGAGCCAAACCTCTGAGCCCCACTTGGCTGTGCTGGCACCTCTAGGCTTCAAGCACAGGCTTCAAGGGCCAGGGGTGGGATGGGCAGACCTTTAAAGAGGGCACACCAGCCAGTTGCGCTGGGGGCTGAGGAAGGGGCACACTGAAGTTCTGCATTCCCCGGGCCCTGTGAAAATAGCAAGTGGAGTCAGAACTGCTGCAGTGGAAGCAAGGGAAGGAGCAAGCTGTGAGGTTCCCAGTCCCGCTCCCTCCTCTAGCCCTGTGGCGCCCAGGTCAGCCCACAGGGGCACACTCCAGAGGCACGAAGGCTCTGTGCAGTGTCCCGGCCCAGCCTCACAGAGCGGAGTGGAGAAGGGTGGGTTTGGCACTGAGAGACGGCAGCTTCATACCCAGCACAGGAGGGGATCAACCAGGGCTAGAAAAGGCAAGGTGAGCTGTTTCTGCACTGCATCAGAATGCTAAGGGCTTCACCTCTTCTTTCTATGTAGTAATGTTAACTTGGCAATTGTCAGTCTAGCTAGAGATTCCATTTCCCAGACTCCCTTGCAGCTGCCTGTGAGCAGAATGTGAGCCTTAAATGAGGTGAACAAATTCCAGGATACCTTCGATTTAGAGACAAGTCACTTGGTGCAGGGGGACAATGGCAGCCCAGGAGGGATGGATGAGCAATGACCTAGAAGGAGCCAGAGCCATGTGGCAAAGGGCTGCAGACAATTCCAAGAGAACTACTTTCTCATATGTCCACCAGTCCACAGATCCAATTTAGTTCATAAAGGTTTAGCTCTAGAAATAGTATCAGGGCTGGGCAGATATACCTGAATAATGCTGACAGATCTAAGACAAGGGAAGAGAGGAGAGAAAGAGTTGAAAGGGTCCCCCCTCCCCCCCACATAAAGACTCCCTACAGTAGCCACAAAGACCACCTAATTGTATTCCGAGTACACTGCCATTCAAATGTTCTTTCTGTAGAGAACTGGGCCACTCTGGACTTCCCGTTCCACCTCCAGGTCTGGGCCCTATATTTCTTTTAAATAATTCAATAAAGAAGTAAAAACCATTCTTATCTCAAGACCATACAAAAACAGACCCCAGGGCCATAATCTGTCAAACTCTGCTTTCAATTCACACCCTTATGTACTCAATAAGAAGCCAGATCCCGAAGGACAAGGAAAAGACCACTGAGTTTTCTGGGTTCCTTGCTGACCCAAGTTATTTCAGAACATCCATCATGTCATCAAGATTAACAGAGAAGTTTCCAGTTTGAACACATGAAAATAACATCAGTCTATTTTTTGCCCTGTTACAACTAGATGACCCTCTGAGGTCAGTCACATTAGTTTCCTAATCTTTAAAATAAAGAGATTAAGAAAATCAGGAAAATTTTCTATTCACATTGATAGAAAACTTAAAATAAGCATAAAATTTAATTTGCATTAAAAAACTTAAAATTTACTATGCAAGCAATATGTTTTATAGGATTTTAGAAATTGGTCCAAACCATTAACAAGAAAATCTAGATTGCCCATAATTACATCATCTAGAAGACCAAGGCCAAAACATCACAGTATTTTAGTTTTTGAAGCATTTCCCTCTTGTGTGTGACCTCTGTGTATGTTTGTGTGTGAATGCTATGTATGTAAGTATGCATGTATGTATATACATATATATATAGCATAATGTAGCAGGAAGAAGAGCTTGATGTATGAATAAATTCACTTTTTAATTAAACATTTAAAAAGTAATAAAGAGGTTGGAAGGCACCGATTATCAGATTACCTTTTATATTTAAAAGCTCATGAATTAAAGTTTTGCACATTCTAACTATAATAATTAACCCCAGTATTACTCAAGACCCCCCCCCCAAATTAAGCAGTGCTTTCAGAAGAAATAAAAACAAAACAACACTAGCAGAAAACAAGAACATGATTCATGTGGCAAAAGCCTTTTAAAGCAACTTAAACTAGGGTGTTGGTGGATAAAACCAGTTCGAGGAGAAGAAAATGTGAAAAAAATATTAAGTACACTGGAGACATACTATGTTTTTAGATAAAAGTTCTCTGAGATTTAAAGCAGACAAAACAACATATTAAGTCAAAGATAAACTCATTTGGAAATCTATGAATAATTTGTTATACAAGGTGGTATTAAAAAGTGTTCCCCCAAATCAGAAAAGACTTATGAAACAGCTTCTGGAACAGAGCTTTGCCACACAGGCTGTGAGTGTAAACAATAGCCTGGAATCCACATTTAGCAGCGTAACAAAGCCCCGTGTGAACAGCACTGGTGCTCGGCTATTGTGGTGGTTGCTATTAATTACGAAGGAATTTTATCTTCATTAGAGCAGCCCCAACAGGGCCTCACTTATAATAGCTATTTATTAAAAGCAATTCCAATTTTTCTTAAAAACAGAACCAGCAATCTAGCATTGCCACTAACTGAAATTAATGAGTTTCCCGACCAGAGCGGCATTTCCCAAAGTGTGTTTGTTGCTTGTGCCTGGATTTCCATGAAGGGGGTTTGCAAAATGCTGTCTCAGAGGAAAGGGGTCTGTTGCACTTTGCTTCATCCAGTTTCCAGGTGATCCCAGAATCTCTTCTGGGAGCATCTAACCTGATTAGTGCTCCATGGTACAAGCAGCTGCTTGGGAAGACCCCACTTAAGGGGTCTGAAGACCCTCTGACTGCACCACCCACTTGTTTTCCTTTCTCATGGGGAACAGGGGTTCAGCAGGATGAATGCGCCCTTCCGGGTAGGGGCTCCACGTCTGCCACAGGGCAAAGGAGAGGCTCTGTTGAGACTCCCTGCCGTTGAACGCTTATGTTTGCTGCCTTCTGATCCTTCTATGGAAAGATTAAGAAGATGCTTCCCAGGGCCCAAGTGGGTAAGAAGAGAGCTATGGCTGGGAATCAGCATGGTCCCTAAAGTTTAAAGCACAGTAGACCCTTGAATAATAGTGATGGGGGAAAAAACTGATTCCAGAATGGGGTCGCCGTCTGCGTGGAACTGGCAAGTTCTCCCCACGTCTGTCTGGGTTTTTGTGGTTTCCTTCCATATCAGAGACGAGCACGCTAGGTGGAGGGTGCGTCTAACTGTCCAGACCTGCGAGTGTGTGGGTGCACTGGCGCACACCCTGTGGTGGGCGGGGGTCCGGGCTGGAGTGGGTTCCCACCTTGAGCTGCTGGGAGAGGCTCCGGCCACCTGAGACCCTGAACTGCAACAGAGTTGGAAAGTGAAGGAATGAATGCGAGGGTCTAACAGGAGAGGTGTTCTGTGTCTTTGTAAAGCTGTTTGATGATGCCTTTTTGTGAACAGAAATAAACTGTAGGAACACTTTTTAAAAGTGTCATTAGCCTACAGTAAAACGGGTTTCATTATACATGGTTTTGTTTAAAGTGGCAGTTTCTACTTTTTAAATTTGTTTCACCACTACCTCTTATCCCCCTTTGACCTACACCTCTTGCCTCTTAACTTCAGAAGGTTCACTTCACTGATTTGTAGTTTTAATAAGCATCTTGCTTTGTTAAATCATCCACTATAGATATGCGCAACATTTGTCTTTAAGGCACTGACTTGCTTTACTGTTTTACACAATTCCCTCGAACTCCTTCCATGTTGCTGTAAATGGCAACCTTTCCTCTTTCCCCACGGCTGAATAGTGTTCCACTGGTGAATGGACCACAGCTGCTTGAGCCAGAGCTCTCCGAGCGGGCGCTCAGGTTGGTGCTGAGAACCTACTGATGTTAAGTGAGGATTTCCTGCACCTGCTGCAGCAGCCGGGCACACACCCTATTTAACACACAAAGGTTTACTTCCAGGATCAGTAGCAGAGGTGAGTGCCGTGAAATTCCCTCCACCCCATCTTCAAATGGCAGTCTGGCAGGTGCACTGAGACAAGGTGAGAGGTGGCACTCCGGCAGGGCCTCCACCCCTGGGGCCAAAATGCCAGTCTAATGGCCCAGAACCAGCCACACAAGTGAGGACACCCTCCTCCCCACAGCTGGGAGTGGCACAGGGCATTGCGGGTGCTCTCTGGTGCTGCATTTGATTGGAAACACAAGGCTTTCACCAATCTCCACCTCCAGGAACTCTGACATTTATCTCACTGTCATCAAAAGGAGTCAAAGCACAGAAAAGGCAAGAGAGAGGGAGTTAGCACTGTGCCAGGCAGAAATGCAAATGTGCTCCAAGAAATGACATCAAAAAGAGGGGTGACTCTCCAGGACAAGACACTTCAGCCCAGTCATACCACAGCCAGCACCCCACATCTGATGCGACTGCAGCTACTTAGGCCGTCCAGCCTAGGAGGCTCCTCCAAATCAACCCTGTTGAATCAGCAGGTGGCATCACCCCGAGATCGCCTCTTCACCCAGAGTAACTTGCCCCATAAAGAATTTCTTCAGAGCAAATCAAAACTCTTGGAAACCTTAAAATGCTAAATCCAAACCAATGTTATAAATCCTGAAATTACGTGGCTCAGTGAAGCATTCTGAACTTCAAGAAAGATTTTGTGCTCTACAAGTCTCTAGTGTACCTACTTTTCTTATTCATTTTAACCACATCAAGAAATCCCCCAAGAGATTCCATTTTTCTCAGCAAGGAAAGTTACAAAAGAGAAAGCAAAATGGGCTCGTTTTTTTGCAAGCAAAATGAAACACTTTTATGTTTTATTCATGCAAAGTGAAAACTCCTTTCCTTTGCAGCATTACAAATTGAATTTGCTCTTGTAAATTGCTGTTAAAAAAAATCAAAAGCAAAGTTAAAAAAAAAAAAAGCAGAACTACAAAGGTCCCTTCTAGGGAATGAAAACTCAGGGGAAACATGGGGGAGAAATAGGGCCTTTCACTGGCTCCCCAAAACCATGGAGCACAAGGGCCACCAGCCAGTACATGAGGCTGCTGAGGTCGACAGCTGACGTAGCCTGAGAGTATTTCTAAATGACACCCATGGACAAACATTGAGTAATAAGCGGTAGTTTTAAAAACACAAGTAACCCGGCTCACATTTCAAATATATAACCAAGGCAACGTAACCCAGGTGGAGCTGATATTACTGGGGGCTCTTGGTGCTTTGTAGGACAACTGAGCTCTCTGAGTCTGATCCAGACTCCCATCCTCTATCAAATGAAGCCTCGCTGAGTTCTCGTCCTTTCCTGGCCCATCCTGTCTTGGAAAGGAAGCCACGTAATTAACTGCCTCTGCTAGTACATGATGCTTAAACAAGTGAAGAGCTAATATTCGCTAGCAATTGCCACATCCCCATGACTACGCCAATCACTACACACATAGGCATAGAGACTCGGTTTTGGTCCTAATTACCATGCCCACTTCACAGAGGAGATAATGAAGGCTCAGCACTTGAGTAATATTGTCAACTCAAGTTTGAGTCATTTTTTCCCCTCAGGAACATGCACCTTTGGGTCTCATTTTAAAGTGTGGGGTAGGCTGAATCCTTCCTCCATGAATCCTCTCAACCTAACCTGAAGGAAACACAACCCCATCCCGTGGAATGAACTTCACCTTGGCTCCAGCCTTAAAAACAAACATAGAAGATAGGAAGCAGGAATGAATCAAGCATCTGGCACCCTTGTATCAAGCTAGAGAGTTTTAACGGATGACCAAATATCATCAGGTACTTTCCTTGTGAAGTTAATCAATTCATATCAGGTGTCAACTCCATCACTACTGCTCACCCAAGCTAGTGAGGGACATGTGTGCCAATAAAGTACCCACTCCCCCCGCCCCCACCCCTCCAGCAACTGGCCCAGCTGTCACCGCTCACTCTGCTACAAAAGCTCCGAAACACAAATGTGCTTCCAGGAAGGTTCATCCAGTCGCCAGTCGGAGAACACGGCAGCTCTCTCTGCTGTAGACTATTTCTCACGTCTGGTTCCAGCAGAAGGCCTTGTTCTTTGATTAATGAATGTTTAACCATTTTCCTTTCTGGCTTAGGAATTGGAACCAAGTCAAAAGACCATCTGATCTGCCAAAGCTCAGCCGTAGGAGACAAAGGCCAGGAAAAGCCAAGGCAGAACCCCTTAGAAAAACCCACGCGAGTCGGTAAGCCAGAATGCCCAGGAAATACAAGTCAAGGAAAGCCACGTCTCTGTCATCTGGGATTTTCACCCTCTTCTGCAAGATGTTCTTTTCCATTTTCAATAAAGTACTAGCTCAGCATTGTGGTGCTCAGCCCTAAATGCTAGGAGCGCCTTAGGTACCTTGACAGTTGCCAAAGATAATTCTAATTTAAGAGTTAAGTGCATTTAATACAGTCAAGTACTTGACATCGGTGTTCAAGGATGATGTCTGTGACAAATGCCACTTTGTTGGTTGGACTCTGTTTCCAGTCATGCTGGAGAACAGAAAATTCACAACACATCTAAGTAGAAGCACTTGCTATAAATAATACATTTTTAGTAGAATTTCAGAAAAATACACATTGAATGGAATTTTGATACAAGATGTTGACCCTCCCAGCCCCAGAAATTCTTATTCCGTAAGACTTAATGACCTAAAGTTTGGAATTAAAGACTGTGCAGCCTCTCCCTGCAAGTAAGCCTTCTAGGAAGCAAACTGCCACAGGAGGACATTGGAAGGACACTGGAGACTCTGAATGAAATGGAGGATCAAACACTGAGGGAGAAAAGGCAGGATTCAGGGAACCTGGAAACTTTGATGCATGAGGAGGAGAAATGCAGAGTCCCAAGAGAGCTGACACAAGGCTGGAGGTACAGAAATGAGGAAGGGAAGTATTTTGGAGGGTTTATGAGGTCGGGAAATAGAAGCATGCTTGAATTTCTTGCATTTCTAGACAGTTTAATACCAACTTTCCTATCAGCGAACAAGAGTCGCGAGACCGAACTTCAGAGCGAAGCTCAGCCCAGGGCACTCACCGGCCATTGTCGCGGCCCACGCCCCACACGCGGATGCTCACGATGGGCTGGGAGTGGAGCACCGTGCGGTCCATGGGGTCCACCAGGCTCAGCATGTCGTTCTCCAGGATCAGGTACATGTCCTTCCCCTGGGATTCAACGAGAGAACTAGTTACTGGCCTCGTGAAGCTCTACATCCTCACGCTGTTTGTGACTCTCCAAGGGTATCGTGTAATGGTCAAAAGAAGCCACTCCTGGGGCCTCCCTGGTGGCGCAGCGGTTAAGTGCTGCGCTGTGGAGCTGTCGGCAGCGGCGACGCGAGTTCGATGCCCGGCCAGGGAGAATCCCACATGGCGCGGCAGACCTCTCCTGCCTCGCCCACTGCTCCCCTCAGCAGTGTGTTTCTGATCTGCCTGTTCTGCTCCCCACTCTGTCTCTGGTGAACCCTCTCGCCGCCCCACGTCTCTGGCCTGTACCCCAGCTTGTATGTGTAAATAAAAAAATAAATCTTTAAAAAAAAAATAAAAAAATAAAATACACCATTCTAAAAAAAAAAAAAAAAAGAAGCCACTCCTGGCCTACCACTTGTTTTCCTAAGAGAGAAACATCCTCTGAGGACTAAAATATTCATAAGTCTTCCCTGTTTTCCTCAGGACCAATTTCTCTCCCCTTTGCCAAGTCCTCTGAAACGTGTCCCTTGCCTGCTTTCCACTTGGCTCTTACTTTTAATTATTAATGTGAATTTTTAAGAAAAACAGTTAATGGCAGATCCCTGGAAAATCTGGTCTTTTGCCAAGTCTGTGCCCAGCATCCTCTCGTCACCCCTCTCTCCCAGCCCTGCCCCTCTTGCCAGGGATTCCTTTGATGGTCTGTCCAGGCCCACAGCAATGTCAGTCTCTTTTCAAGGTTGACACAACTTCATCTGTGTAATTTTGCTGACAAACCACAGGCACAGCCCTGGGACATCGCCTGGGGTACAGAGACAGCTGACTTTGATTTGACTTAGTCACATCCCACATAACAGGGCACCTGCTTGAGGTACAGGGGCCTTTCAACTCTCCGACTTGCCCCGTGAGCTTGACTTGCTAACAGACGGGGAACCTGAGGTTTTCAGGGGAAGTCAAGGCCCAGGTTCTGACAGAGGCTACACAGGTGCTGCTGTGACCCAGCCCAGGGGAGCAGAGGTGTCTCATATCCTGCTTTGCTGCTCAGGTTTTCAGGTATTGAAAACTCCCTCTACATATGTGGGCTCTTACGGGGGGACGAATCGCTGGACTATTCAACTTGACATCCTGTGCAATTCCTCAGGCAGGGTTTTTAAAGCAATGATTCAACTTTGCCGTATGACTGAAACAACTTGTCTCCTAAAGGCCGCCGTCACCCAGATGCTGTAGGCTTGAAGGTACAGGCGGTAGGGCGGTCCAGCTGGGTGGGACAGTGGGGCTTCTTGGTGATCCTCAAATCCCAAACCTGGAGAGATAAACTGCTCTTTCATCTGGTTTCTGAGAATAGAATTTTAGATTTTTATCAAAGGTTCTCAGAGTGAAGTCCCACCGCTTGGGTGGCAGATGTGGGGTTTTCTAAGACGCTGCTGGCCTATATTTAAGCTCCCAGTCCACGGCTGGCTGTGATCCAGGATGACCCGAACTCTTCCCAAAGCCTGGTGGGAGGACTGGCAGAAAACAACTGGGGTGGACTTGTAGCTGCACACCCTACAGCGGCTGGTTGCTTAGGTTACAGCGCCCCCAAAGCCTTTGCTGGAGAACTGCAGCTCATGCGGGTTGCTGCAGGGCAGGGTTTCTATCTGGGGGCATTTCAAGGTCACAGCTGTGTCCAGGCCCTGGGCAAAGACCCAAATCTAATTAACCAGTTTGCAGAGTAACACCAAGGGGCAGGTGCTGGGGAGATTCAGCCTTCCAGCCCCTTACAGCAGCTGGGTAACCTGACAGCAAAGCAATAGTGGCAGAGCCAAGGGGAAGAGCCACACTGCAGAGGTGGGCCGCAGTCCCCCCAACCTTCCACGAAAGGCCAAACTCCTCCTCTCCGGCCTTTGGCAGAGGGATGCGCCATCACAGGGCTGCAGAGCTGGGCACCAGAGTCAGGCAGGTCCCAGTCCTGCTGGTGTGAGGAGTTTGGCCATAACTGAGTGCTTTCTGGAGGTTTGGGGTGCAGCTTCCCTCTCCTCTCTGTCTCTACCTATCATGAAAGAGCATTGGCCACAGCCTAAAAGAAATCTAGGCTAGTGAGAGACCCTCAGTTCGACTCCCACCTGGTAACTCCCCACCCTCCTGTTGTGCGGCTGCTTCCTGGCAAAACCCTGAAGGCACTAAAAGCTCAGAGAGGCTTCATTTCAGTGACATCACCTGACGTGAAATGCGCTTTATAGGATGTGACCCATCTTGAGGTTCAGTCCCCCCTCACTGAGCTGGGAGATGCATTTCCTTTGGGCTGATTTCAGCTTAGAACTCTGACCCTCCCAACAACAGAAGCTGTGTTCGCCGGTTAATTCTACTGACAATCTTCGTTGGACAGAAGCAGCGACGACTTCCGCTGCTAACCTAAAATGAGAATGGCTGGCTGCGGGTGTGGTGGCTTCTGCTAAGCTCATTGAGTCCTGTCTTCCCACACGCAGCCTTTAGGTCTTTCATCAACACCCATGGCTCCAGGCTGACCAGTGAGGAGTCTTGCTGATTGTTTTTTGTTCTAAACCACCCAGGGCGTATGTAGACATCATCTAAAGAAGAGCCCCTCCCTGACCGCTGGGCTGTGAACCTGGGGCATGGCAAAAAGTCAACTCCTGTCCTAAACTGTGCTGTACTTCACTTACTATGAACTAGAAGAAAAGAACTGGGAAAACAGGAATGGCTTCGAGGGGCTAATTATAATTAGGTGGGCAGGCATTAGCAGATTTTCAGGCGTGACTGTTCTTCTGTTCACCCCTCACCCCAAGCCATCACTCGTTTTGGATTCCTCCTAAGTGGATATTCCTTTAGAATATCTCTAATCTCTTTTAAATGGCATATACCAGGCAATAATCACTCACACATTAGTATAAATTATGCCAACCTCCTTCTAAATCCTGAGATTTGTTTCTTTGGCAGGATAGCTTTATATATAGATGTATCGATACTGTAAGTTTGTGGCATCTATTTACAAGAAAATCTAAGTGAACCATGCAGTTCAAACCCGTGGTATTCAAGAGTCAGCTGCACCTGCCTTTACGGGAGTGTACCCGATAAACAGCTTCTGCACCCCTTAGTACCACATCTCATGGAGTTTTGGGGGTTCATGAGCAAAACAGAAGTAAACATGCCTGCTGATTATTATTTCCACGTTACTTACCTCTCCCCAAATGCCCACTGTATCTCGGATGTCGTTTTTGCAGTAGGAAAGCTGCCTGATGCAGTTGTTGACGGCAACGCTGCTTTTACCAGGCGCGAGGTCCTCCTCAGCCATCTCCACCCAGCCCAGGGAGCGCACAGCGAAACACTAGCGGACAAGTCAGAGACAAGAGATCACTCACTGGTCACAGGACGACGAAATCTCACCAGCAAGTCCGCGTGACAAGTCTTTAAGCATATATGCAATCAACACATTTAGCTAACTGATCCTCTAGTTGGGAAATTTAACTCTCTCGCTAATTAAAAGGGGTAGTGATAAATATCTTCTTGCCCAACTTTCTATGTATTGTGTGTGTGTGTTTGTGTGTGTGTTCAGATTCTTTCTTAGACTAGATGAGCAGATGTAGAACTACAGGGCAAAGGGATATAAAAGGTTTCTAAATTCCCATTATCTAGGATAAGGTCATTTTTTTAAATAGTAAGAAATGCAACCCCAGTACGCTTTTTTACTATTATTATTATTTTTAGAAAAAGACAGTACCAGACAGAATGAATTAGATACATGTTAGGCACTTGTTTCTAAAAATAGTGAAGCAAAATGTATTCCCTATTACCTAGAAATGGAGGAAGAGGAAGAAGAGGGTCTCATGATAACAAATAGGTCTCAGTCCCAGCGCCTGTTACTAACCAGGTCTTCAGAGAGGGCAGAATGCTGGACCGAGAGAGCTTAAAGCACAATTCCATGGATTCTTCTATCATTGAGATGTTTTGAGATCATGCTCCTTGATTTCTTTTTAAAATTCAGTTATTCAGTTTTTTTAAACACAAAAAGCCTTAAGCGCCATGGCAACAGGTAAAAGGCCAGGGCTGCCACCTGGCGGAACTGGGGTTCCCCCCACAGCCCCCCGCCCCAAGCTCACAGAGGTTGTAGAGACCATCTTCCCAGTTACCACATTCAGTCCAGCTCAGCCTTTCCTGTTTATCCCCCACGACCATGCCTGGCCAGGGGCCCCTCCTTCCGAGTTGCAAATCACACTGTGGGCGGGGGGGGGGGGGGGGGGGGGGGGGGGGGG
>PVIJ01020273.1:7783-21450 GCA_004024925.1 Scalopus aquaticus | reverse complement strand
CGAGATGAGGCAGAGGTCCGTGAGGGACAGATTCCTCAGGAAGAAGTACATGGGCGTGTGGAGCTGCGGGTCCAGGGTGGTGATGACCACGATGAGCCCGTTCCCCAGCAGGGCGCACAGGTAGGCCAGGGAGAAGAGCAGTGGGTGCAGGAAGCCCATGTTCCCGTGGGTGGGGAACCCCAGGAGGACGAATTCTGTCGCCTCCGTGAGTTTGGTCACCGCGGGGGACGTCACCTGTATCAGGGGTCTAGACTGAAACGCCGTCATCATCGCCAGAGCTCAACAAGCGGCGTTTATCTGCACGTGGCCAGCACTTGCCTTTCTTACTGTGGTCACTCTTCGGGCCCTGCTGAGCGTCCTCACCCCACAGAGACCTCAGTTCCTGCTCTGCTCGACCTCGTGGCCTCAGTGACTAGAAGGTGCCACCATTTTCCACGCAGCTGTGACGATGCTGAGGGCAGAGAATCCGCTGACTCAGCCGCTGAGCAAGTCTCTCCCCAGACTCACTGCATGAGCCGACGGACAGACTGCCCTCACCCCCCTCCTCCCTGAGGCAGCCTCTTTACCTCCTCTCCCCTCACCAATCCTCCTGGTCAGTTCACATCCCCCTACGGAACTCTCAATAAGCCTTAAAAAGTCTGAATGATCAAGGTTGACCCCAGATCCAGCCTGTGGGGTCTTCCAGCTGCCACGTCCCCATAAAACTCCACTCCAGGCCCCGTTCACAGCCGCACATTAGAGACTCAGTAGACACTGACCCCTGGTGATGTAGGAACGTTAAGGTCACAGAGTAATAACACAGTTGCAACATTAATGGGAAATCTTCCCATTAATTTCATAAAAAGATGGAAATAAATCAGGATATGAGGTGGTCAAAGATGTAGACATCATCTGAGTGACATAAAACATGATAATAATCGTATCCGCTGTGACTCATATTTCGTCCTGTGCAGTATCATTAACAATCTCTGAGAGGTGGATTTAGGACAAGCCCAGGGTCGTGTCTGTGAGCAGACATGTGTCCAAACTGTCTTCTCTTAGTGTCAAAGGGGTGAAATGGTCAAAGCTGTGGCTGTGAAGTTATAGAATTTCTACTTGTAGACATACGAGATGCTAGACTTACAACTCTGGCATAATATTTAGGCAAACGACATCACATTCTCATGGTTTTTTTTTTTTTTTGGCTTCTGTATTTTTTTTCTTTTTTTAAATTTTTTTAAAATTTTTATTATTATTTATGTCTTTTTCATTTTGTATTCCCCTTGGGTAGCCCACCACCAATTCACCCGTGATCCATCTCTGTGGTCCCTTGTGTTCTTTTCTATTCCATTTTGTGCCCTTATCCTCCTCTCCCCCGCCCCCCCCCCCACCGCTCCCACCGCTGAGTGTCTCTCTCCTATTTGGTTTCCCTATATTTTTTAAATAGAATGTGTTTAATATCCTCTGGAATTTCTTCATTACAATCAAATTCCATTAATTGTTTTGTTGTGATTTTATAGTACCCTAAACACACTCAGGGTGCTGATTGCTAAAATGCCCGTCATGAAGCAGTAATCGTCGCATCTGCCATAAACCCAAATCTTCTAATATATCAATATACTAAGTGTCAGCACCCTTGGGACATTTTAATTGAAGGTGAATATGTTTCTCTCATTGAGACTCATCCCAGGATGCTGCGGCCGTGGGACATTGAATATCTTGTGCACCTTCAGAATGTGTTAGTTTTCATTGTTTATATTATGAATAATTACTGTGCTTTCTCAAGTATAAAATGAAGCTTGAAATCTAAAAATGTTCATGTCTGAATGATTTCTATTCGAAAACTGTTTAATAACTGATACCTGCAATATGGGGAGAGGGGAGTCCCAGCTCCTTGCGGAGTCTCTTCTCTGAGGTTGTGCCATCACAGGACCGAGGGCGTCCCGGCCACTCACTCCATGGCCGCGGCGTGTGCGGGTCCTCTGGACACTCCCAGGATCCACCCTCCGTCCTCTGCCGCCTCTGTGGACAGAGCAGGGGCCTCGGGCGGGGCTATTTGCCCTCTGGTGCCGGCGCCTGGGAGTTGGTCACTGTCCCAGACTCCGTCCCTCGGGGACTCTACTCCAGGGAACAAGCGCACGTGTCTACTTGACTGTCCTAATTGGCCTCTTCCTGTAGCACATCCCAGTGGTCATTAGTGCACTCACTGTGTGGATGTAATTTTGTTTGGTTTATACTTGTATGGAAATGAATATAAAAATCCTCATTTCCAGGTTTATCATCATCTGTTGTGTCTACTGTGGCTGGCGACCTCATTAAAAACAGTGGAATGAGTCTATGTCCCTCAGACCTGAACTGTCACCATCACCCACTGTGTGCCCTTCATGGGGTTACCTTGAGATATGGGATGAGGGGAGGATGAGGAAATGGTGGGGGCAGGAAGGAAGGGAAAGAAATAAGAAAGGAAGGAAGAAACAAAGGGAGGGAGAGTGGGGAGGAAATAGAAGTAGAAATTAAAAAAAGCGAATGTCCAAGGTGAAAAGTACCAGCTCTTCTGAAAAAGCAATGTGTACTGTCTCTCAGAACTTACTGATTCGTGTAGTTCTTTTCCAATTTTAGCCCCTATACCTCTGCACTTAAATTATAACTGTTGTTATGTTTGAATAGTTTTACTTTAATTCCTAACAGTATAGTCAGATATTAGGGATTCTGTCCGTGTTTTCATGTTACTTAGCGTTTGCTATCATGTTTATAGTAACGTCGTATGTTTGGAAAATGGTGCTTAATCTGTTTTGAGGTTTTCTTTTGTATGCTGTGAGATAGTGTTCTCATATTATTCTATTGCATGTGGCTGTCCATATTTCTCAATGCCGTTTCTCCACTTTCCTTGTTCTGGTCCATGCTCCTGCCTCTTTGGTCTGCATTAAATGGCCATCTAGATGTGGGTATATTTCTGGGCTCTACTATTTTCCATTGGTATGTGTCTCAATACCATGCTGTTTTAACTCTTACGGCTTTATTGTATAGACTGGTCCTGGAAGTGTGCCTCCTCCATCCATCCTCGTTTTTTTAAGAATTGTTTTGGCTGTTGTGGGTCTTTTGTGGTTCCATATGCATTTCAGTAATGTTTGTTTCATATCTTTAAAGATTTTCTTTTTTTTTTTTTAAAGATTTATTTTTTATTTATACATACAAGCTGGGGTACAGGCCAGAGGCATGGGGTGGCGAGAGGGTTCACCAGAGACAGAGCAGGTAGCAGAACAGGCAGATCAGAAATACATTGCTGAGGGGAGCAGCGGGCAAGGCAGGAGAGGTCTGCCATGCCATGTGGGATTCTCCCAGTCTGGGCGTCGAACTCGTGTTGCCGACAGCTCCACAGCACAGCGCTTAACCGCTGCGCCACCAGGGAGGCCCCTCTTTAAAGATTTTCAATGAATATTTTTTGGGATTCCATTGAATCTGCATTTTCTTTGAGTCGCTGTACTTTGTAATGTTAATTCTTCCAAGGCATGAATGGGGAACATCTTTCCATTTCTTTGTCTTTTCTATTTCTTTTAACAATGTTCTCTTGTTTTCTTTGATCTTCACCTCCTTTGTTAGTGTTACTCCTAGGTACTTATTTTTGTGATTATAAGTGGGCTCATTATCTTAATTCTACTCTTCTAGCTCATTGTTTGCATATAAATAGGCAACTGATTTTCACGTGGTAATTATGAAAGCTTCCAATTACACCGAAGTGGCTTATTGATTTAATCAGTTTTATCGTGGAGTCTTTTTAATTCCCAGCACATATTATGTTGTCCACAAAACGTTGAATAATGTTTAGATGTTTAAATTCATATTTAATTTTTTTTAAATTCTATTTATGATATAAAAAGCTGTAAAATGTTGGGAATTAATAGTCTCAGTGTATGATTATAATGGATTCATTTCAATCTTCTTAGTTCAATACATGAATTGAATTCTCATTATATCTAATATCTTTCATTTACCAGTGAACTGTGATAACATCAATAATTAATATTAACAGTTATCTGTCATCAGAAAAAATAAAAATGCCAATCAGTTAAGGAACAGTAGCAAGTTGTCAATGCAGAAAATCAAAGACTGAGATTTTACCAATCTACAAACAATTTCTGGCTGGCCTCCAAATTCCCCTTCTGCCCACAGGGAGCTCACCTGTACTGGAGGGTGGTCAGCCCGACAAGCCCCTCACAGGACAGACTGTTTGGGAATGAGTTAAATGATCTGATATCCAGTTGAAACTACATGAAATAAGTCGGTGTGAAATTTTCAAATATTGGACGTCACTGACAGGAAAGCAAAGGTCTAGGGCAGGCCGCAGATGTGGAGCTGAGGCCGCACAGCAGCCACATTCATGGAGATTATCTTGCCCAAATTTAAACCTTCTTCCAATTCGTTACATGTCTTTATGTCTACAATAAATGACAATGTTATTTTATTGTACGTTAATATGACACATCATTTTCTCCTTTGAACAACTCCATATGGAAACGCAGACACTCTGGTAAGGTTACCTGTCATAATGTGCAAATAGAACATTGTCCCCAAATTCCCAAGCACTCTTGGTTATTAAATAAATGGGGAAAAACACAGGAATGAAGTGGGGTGTACTGTTGTGAGTGCCATTCCTCAACTAATTCTGGAAATATTAGAAAATGGTGTAGTCCAAGAGCCATTACTTCGTTATAACCATTATAGTTATAAAGTTCTTACATTGCTTCTCAAAAACTCTAATCAATATATTTTAGTAAATTTTCATGAATTACAGTGCACATGAAATGAACATCTTTCATACTTACTTTCTTCTGGTCCCGCCATGTGCTGAGTGTGTTTTATGTCCAGTGAGGGTGGCTCTCCACACCAGGGCTGAAAGGAGGATTCTGTCAGGTCACGTGTGAGCTCCTGATACACAGTCGGTCGTGACTACTCAGATTCTAACTTGGATCCCAAGGCCTGATTTACGCCACGAAGGCCTCACTGACTAGCAAAGGGGCATCTTCCGTAACTGTGGCCACGGATCACACACGTGACCAGGAGGGTCAGTGATACGGGGAAGCTCCTCATAGGCGGGAGACACGGACCACTTAGAGAATTTCTGCTGAAAACTGAAACTGAAACCTGACCATTGCATCATCGATCAAGAGCTACAGAAATGGAGAACAACAAAAAGTGGCTTGAGTGCAGTGCCCTGCAGTGTACATGCAATATCACAAAGCACCTAAATGTGAACAAGAGGAACTATCAATGCTAATAGAATATATGAGCAGAATACTGTAAGACATCTTAAATCAATTTAAAAGTGAGCATATGTTTCTAAATGATACAATGAATTCCATGTAATAGAAAAACCAATTGTAGTATAATATGAAAATTTAAAAGATTATCTCGTAGTGGAGTCATGAACTCATCCTCTCAAATATATTTTGGTGAGTGTCCCCTTCATCAGTCTCCCCACAGCCGTCTTCATGGCCTGGTTTCTCAGACTGTAGATGACGGGATTAAAGGTGGGGGGCACCAGCGTGTAGAACATAGAAATGACCAAGTCAGACATGGACGGAGTCCCTGAGGTCGGCTTCAGATAAGCAAAGCATCCAGTGGAGAGAAACAGCACCACAACCAGCACGTGGGGAAGGCAAGTAGAGTAGACTTTAGCTTTTCCCTCTGTGGACGGAATCTTCCTAACAGCAGAGAAGATGTGCACATAGGAAATGATGATGCAAATAAAATAGCAGGTATTCAACCCCACACTAATGAGAATGGGGACAAATTTGTTGATTAAATTTCCTGAGCAGGAAATAGCCAGTAACTGAGGGATGTCACTGAAGAACTGAGGGACCACGTTGGACCCACAGTAGGACAAGGAGAAGGTCCCAGCTGTGTTCATCACAGCATAGACACCCCCACCCAGCCAGGACACAGCTGCCAGCTGCACACACCTGTCCCTGCTCATGAGGACCTCGTAGTGCAGGGGGCGGCAGATGGCAGCATAGCGGTCAAGGCTCATCACCGTGAGCAGGGTTATCTCTGTCCCTGCTGACATAATCATCATGAAGACCTGGAGGACACAGCCCGGGAACGAGATGGAGCTGCTGTGCGTCAGAGCGTTGGCAATGGACTTGGGCACCGTGGCCGAGATGAGGCAGAGGTCCGTGAGGGACAGATTCCTCAGGAAGAAGTACATGGGCATGTGGAGCTGCGGGTCCAGGGTGGTGATGGCCACGATGAGCCCGTTCCCCAGCAGGGCGCACAGGTAGGCCAGGGAGAAGAGCAGTGGGTGCAGGAAGCCCATGTTCCCGTGGGTGGGGAACCCCAGGAGGACGAATTCTGTCACCTCCGTGAGATTGGTCACCGCTGGAGACATTATCTGTGTAAAAGAGAAATAGGAAGAAATGGTCAAATCTTCCAGTTTTCAGCATAAAATGGGTTATTACCACACAATAAGAATTCAATATATTTTCTAGATTATCACTCCTTCTAGGTCCTATTGAGTCTAATATCATCATCTGCATATACTGCTTTATATCCAACCCCTTTATTTCTACCTCATGTGAAGGTGCCAATATTATATTGTCCAAACATTCTGAAAATTTCTGAAGGACTAAAATTTCAACAACCCCTACAAAACTCGCACAGTTGACTCTCAGATCTGTCAACTAACCCGACTGACAGCCCCTCTTACCGCCTCGTTATGCTGCTCTCGCCTCCTGCCCACGACCCAGCGCCTCAGCCCAGCCCCCCTCCAAGAGGTTGTCCAGGCCACAGCCCCAGAGGAAACTGGACCACCCAGAGCACCCCCACCCCCAGAGTCTGTCCCGCTCCCCCCGCACAGCCCTCGGTCTGAGAGGCCCCCAGGGACAGGGGTGAGCAGGGACGGCGGGGGCGGGTCCCTGTTTTCCTGCTCCAGCCCCGACCCGGTCACGGCGTGGAGTGACCTGCGCTGAGCGTCCCCTGCGGCGTGTGCTGCCCCCTCCTCTGTCGCCGACTCACCCCGGGGCCTCGTGCTGACTCCTGGTCCCCGTTTCCTCATCTCCGTGTCTCCCCCTGACCCGACTCCCCCACATCTGAGGGCTCAGAGACCCTGTTCCCTGCAGAGTCTCCCCGGTCACCCCACACGTCCCCCCTGAGGGTGAGCTTGTCCCCCACGGCCCCGTCCCCTCTGTCCCTGTCAGACTCAGCACATCTGGGCCAGGGGAGGCGGCTCCGGGCGGGTCAGTCGGTCTGTGGGTGTGGCTGTCCCTGCCGGGCACGGGGCCGGGTCCCTCCGTGTGCGGGTTTGTTCCTCACCCCAGGCCCGTCCGTGAGGGGACGTCTGGGCCCAGGCAGCCCCCACTCTCCTCCTGCTCCCCAGTCTCACCCCCACCTCCCTCTGTGGGGTGCCGGAGGGGGATCCTGCTGAATGCAGGGTGTTTAGGGTCACATAGTCATATTAAATAGTTGCAACACATTGGTGGAAATCTTTCCACTAATTAAGTGAAATGAAGAAAATAAATTGAAAAATGAGGTGGTCAAAGATGTAGACATTCATTGAGTGATTCTAAATATAAATTTAAAGTGATAAAAGCACCTTCACATGTGCCTCCTCCTGGCCCTGTGTAGTTCTCTGACTTTACAGCGTCCCAGCACCTGAGTGATGGGGTTGGGGAAACTTCCAAGTTTATGTCCTTGAAGAGTCAGACGTCCACCCTCAGCTAGTGCAACCATGACGTCAACATTTTGCTCTGAAAGTTACTGAATTACTACTCGCCTCTTATCTGTCATCATATTTAGGACAAAAGGAATAACGTTTGGATTTTTAACAGTAAGTGTTATTTTAAATTTCCTCTGGAATATCTTCATCACTATCTAATTCTGTATTCATTGTGATTCTTTTTGTACCCAAAACACAGTCAGTGTGCTGAAAAAAAACGCCCAGTGATGAAGTAGTAATCATCACATCTGCCATAAAGCAAAATCTTCTCATATGATCCTTTTATTAAATGTCAGTATCTTTGAACATCTTAAATTGAAAAAGAATATGTTTTGTCTCAAGCATCCTGTTTGCGGGATGATTCAGCTTTGTGAGATTTAGCAACTTGTGCACGATCAGAGTGTGTTAGTTTTCATTATTTATAGAATGAATATTTTAAGTGCTGAGCTTTTTCAAGTGTTAAGAGACGCTTGAGATCCAAAATCTTTCAAGTCTCAATGGATCCTGACCAAGCTGGGGAGCAGATACCTGCAATCTGGGGGATGTCCCAGCTGCCTTGCGGAGTCTCTTCTCCGAGGTTGCCCCATCATAGGACAGAGGGCGTCTCGGCCTCTCCCTCCATGGCCGCGGCATGTGTGTGTCCTCTGGACACCCCCAGGGTCCACCCTCCGTTCTCTGCCGCCTCCGTGGACAGAGCAGGGGCCTCGGGTGGGGCTATTTGCCCTCTGGTGCTGGCGCCTGGGAGTTGGTCACTGTCCCAGACTCCGTCCCTTAGGGACTCTACTCCAGGGGACAAGTGCACATGCCTAGTGACTGTGTTAATTGGCCCCGTCCTACAGCCTGTCCCAGTGGTCATTAGTGCCCGAGTGTGCCAGAGGCAGTTTCCTCAGTGCTTCCCCTGGTGTGGACGGGACTGGGGCTCCTCCTCTCCCAGGCTCCATCAGCCCCCCTGACTGGTGGGGGGGGGTGGGTGTGGCCACTTGTCAAATCTGCTGATGAGGCACCTCCTGAGGGAGCTGGACAGACTCTGTCCTCCACAGGGTGTCTTTCATGGGGAGACTGGGAATGTGGAATGAGGGGGGTGGGGCAGTGATGGAGGCAATAGGAGGGTAAAGAAGGGGAAACAGGGCCTCCCTGCTGGCGCAGCGGTTAGCAGCTGCCCTGTGCACCTGTTGGCAGCGGCGACCCAAGTTCGATCCCCGGCCGGGGAGAATCCCACATGGCCCGGCAGACCTCTCCTGTCTCCCGCTGCTCCCCTCAGCAGTGTGTTTCCATTGATCTGCCCGTTCTGCTTCCCGCTCTGTCTCTGGTGAACCCTCTCCCTGCCCCACCCCTCTGGCCTGCACCCCAGCTTGGATCCATAAATAAAAAAATCTTTAAAAAAAAGAAAGCGAAATAGGGAGAGGAAGAAAAATTGGGGCCTCTCAGAGGTGTGAGTAAGGGGGGACGCCGGGACCCTCTGGGGGTGATTTGTTCCATCGCGTGACCGAGTTTCCGCGCTCAGGTCTGTTCTCCGCACCTAAATTCAGCGTTTCCATCCTAATTGTTGCTCGTGAGCGCCCGTGGCCTCCTCTTAGCAGCTCGCAACTGCTTCTACGGCCGGGCTGATCTGTCGTTGCTGGGCCCGCGGGGTCCCCGAGTTGGGTGGACTCTCCCTGCAGGCGGACCGGCGGCGCTGTGGACGGGCCGCGGCGTCTGGGCCGGGGGTCCCGCCCCCCACCCCTGTGCTGACCGGCGCGTCCGAGGGCGGCCCCCGAGTCTCCGGGGCAGCGGGGTGAGGGGCAGCTCCTGCTCACTCCCGCCCGAGGACGCGGCAGTATCCACAGCGACCGTCTGAGACGCAGTGTTGGAAGCAGAGTTATTTTTCAGACCAGGCTCCTGTGGCTGCGACCACCCTCTGTGGACAGTAAAGGCTCACGAGGGGCGCGTCAGGGAGTGTGGAGTTAGTGGCTGCGCGACGCGTGCGGACGGTCCCCACTCCCCGACCCTGATAATGGAGCAACTGAAGTTCGTGTCACCCCGAAGGGAATGTTCCCCAAGGAGAACTCTGGGGAGACTAAAATGACCTGAATTAGGAGAAGGTGACAAGTTTTCAAAACTGCTCGTACTGTTGGGTGACGCGGAAAAGACCCAGCGGCACCCGGGAATACGGGGCGCAGGTTTATTCCGCTGGCAGCCTGGGGAGCTCACCCCGAGAACCTGGGCGCCTAACAGAGAACGCAGGGGGCTCCGGCAGCAGTAGCGTCGCGGGAGGGACAGACCGGGCGCGCCTCCCCCCCCGCGGCGGTGTCCGTCTGGCCTGTCCTGGCGAGGCCGTCGCCGGGGCGGGGTCTTGGGGCTGGGGCGCTGCGTCGCCGGGGCGTCCCTGCGAGCGGCCTTCCGTGCCATGTCGCCTCTGAGCCCCAGGACGCCGGCGAGGCCGGGGCGCCCTGGCGTGCGGGGCCGGGGACGCTGCGTGCCGGGCTGGGGCGCCCCCGGGGGGGGACACGCGCTGCCCAGCGGGGCCGTCCGGGGGCCGCGAGTCAGAGGGCGCTGGGGTTTGTGCCCAGCTCCGGGAATCCCGCGGGCGCCACTGGGGGACAGACTCTGCGGCCCTGTCCACCGTCCGTGCACCCCGCGGCCCGCAGTCGGTCTGGAGCGTGCCCCCACCGACCACTGGGGCCTGCCTGCGGGCACTGCGACCCCAGACCCGGCGGACCTGATACCCCCCAAGTTCGACACTCGCTGTCATCCTGCTTCTTGGGGGCGGCAGGGGCGGCGGGTCAGCGCCCGGCAGGGTGTCAGAAAGGGGGGTCGGACCCGACAGAAGCTGTGGGGACCGCGGCCCTGAGCCCCGGGAGTGTCCGGGTCTCCCCGTTTCCGGCCGGGCGTCCGCTCGCGGCTGCGGCTGCGGGTTGGCAGCTCCGGGGCAGAGTCTGACGCCCCATTTCCCTGGTAGGTGCCTGTTTGCAGGGTGGGTGTTGGGGCACAGAAGCTCTCCAGTTTGGGGGGGCCCTGTTTACATTGCTGTTCCCCTGTCCTGGGTCTTGTGTCCCCAAGGCCATCTGGGTGGGTCCAGGGGGCGTCGCCTGTGTCCTCTCTGGTATCTGATGATTTCGGTGCTTGCCCGACTTTCACCCACCCACATGACCCACGCCCTGAACTCCGGGGGACGCGGACACGCCCTGGGAGCGGCCCCTGTGAGATGGGCCCTCAGGGAGGACACGGGGTGGGGAGAAAGGGCCTCGCGCTGCTGGTGGGGCCCGAGGGGCCCCGCCCTGGGGAGTGGCCGGAGGCGGCTCCCGGCCTCAGAGCGGGGCTCCCGGGGCTGAGACCCTCCGCTGGCGTCTGTCCCCGGGCTCGGATCCCGCACTGTGGATCCCGCCCCGTGCCCACACCCCCCCCCAACACTGTGGCGGCCCAGGGCCCTGGACAGAGGAGGAACAAAGTTGCGTGGACACTGTGAGTGGAGTATTACACAGCTGCTAAAAAGGTGAAATTGTGTGTTTTGGGGCAACACGGATGGACCGTGAGATGTGTGGCGTGAAATGAGCAGTGAGAGGCAGAGGCGGATGGTCTCGCTCGTCTGGGAAAGGAAAACAGGAAACCGGGTGACAAACAAGCAAAACCAACTGGGACCAAGTGCCCAAAGCCGCTGGCGGCAGAGGGAGCAGGAGGGGCGCAGGGTGCGGACGGGGGCCTGGCGCTGCAGGGCAGGTGCTCAGCGGGTGCCCGGGGGACACGGCCCCGCCCGGAGCTGCTGGACCACAGTGACCATAACGAAAAGTATAAATGAGCTTATGTCTTGCCCTAGTACAAATGCTAAATTCATGTGACGTCACGATAAACCACTACTGAAAAGTCCCCTTCCCAACAGACACGTAGTGGACTTGTCAAAGGAAAATAGGAAACACATGAACTGGAACCTGACCAGGGAATGACGTCATAGCCTAGGCAGTGAGACTGTGACCTCATCACTGAACGTGATACGGTGATATCAGTGACAGTCCTTTGAGTTACTGCACAAATTGCCCTGAAATGAATGTATATTTGAGGGATTTTCCATGCAGTTACAGTGGGGAACTTGAATGGACTCAAGTTTGTTGTTATCATATATTTTTATTTTAACACTCACGTTCATTGACTGAATATGTAACAGTCACTAAGAGTTGGGAGAAGGGACTTGCCTCAGAGAAAATGCTGAGACACGAACGTCACACACTCTGCTCAGGGTCTCAGTGTCAGGGAGACAGTGATGAGCCCCCCGGCTGTGTCCTCAGATCCCGCAGACCTGCAGGTATGGACACACTGCCGGCGTCAGCTGACGTGATGTAATAAGAAACAACATAACTCCAAAGGTAGAAGAGCAGAGAACTTCAGTGTTTTCTACAAGAAAGTCGGGAAGCAGCCCTGGTGTAGGACACCAAGATACCACTTGGCAAACTAAGGGGCCTAACAAAACAAAAAAAAATGTCTTAAAAGTCATAAAAAAGCGGAAATGTAGTTGCTCAAAAACAACCCATTTTTCTAAGAACTATTTCATTTCTACATCAAGAGGGTGTAGTCACGTTAGCACCAAACAGGAGGTGACAGATATTACATTCCCCTCATCACGCGTGTCCATCCTTCCACCCTCCCAATTTTGGCAAGATTCAAGTGTCTTTTCTCCTTGTCTTTGTACAGAAGCACGAATTTCCCTTACAGGAAGGGGCCCCATTAAAACTATGAGGGCTGGGGGACCCCACTCCACTGTGCGCCCCTCCATCCGCAAGGACGGGGAACTCAGGGGACACACAAGCTGCAGGAACTGAGCCCCCGATTGGGGTCCCACGCCTGCGTGCTCTCGAGGACAGACCCCCTTTACCGTGCTCCATTTTATGTAAATATTAGTGATGTGTGAGCACTAGAACATTCTTTCTACACCAAATACAGGCTTTTAACCATGAGCTGGATTCAGTTTATGAACATTGCACAGGGAATGGCTCGGCAAAGGTCTGCATTATTTAGAAAACTACAGGATTGTATTATTGAGGATTACGGGAGAGAGTGCGATAAATTTCTCAACAGGAAACAAAGCCAATGAGAGGAGTCTTTCAACTTTGTGATGACGTATCAGAGTAAGAGGGAAAATCTGTAGAAATGACAGTGTATAATTTTAGATTGTGATACCTACTTGATGGTGAATTGGCCCTTCATCAGTCTCCCCACAGCCATCTTCATGGCCTGGTTTCTCAGACTGTAGATGACGGGATTAAAGGTGGGGGGCACCATCGTGTAGAACACAGAAATGACCAGGTCAGACATGGACGGAGTCCCTGAGGTCGGCTTCAGATAAGCAAAGAATCCAGTGGACAGAAAGATCACCACAACCAGCAGGTGGGGAAGGCAAGTGGAGTAGACTTTGTCTTTTCCTTCTGTGGATGGAATCTTCCTGACAGCAGAGAAGATGTGAACATAGGAAATGACAATAAAAGTAAAATAGCAGCTACTCAACCCCACACAAATCATAATGGGGACAAGCTCATTGATTAAATTTTCTGAGCAAGAAATAGCCAGTAACTGGGGGATGTCACAGAAGAACTGGTGGACCACGTTGGACCCACAGTAGGACAAGGAGAAGGTTCCAGCTGTGTTCATCACAGCATAGAGACCCCCACCCAGCCAGGACACAGCTGTCAGCTGCACACACCTGTCCCTGCTCATGAGGACCTCGTAGTGCAGGGGGCGGCAGATGGCAGCATAGCGGTCAAGGCTCATCGCCGTGAGCAGGTACAGCTCTGTAGCCCCTGAAATATCCATCATGAAGACCTGGAGGACACAGCCCGGGAACGAGATGGAGCTGCTGTGCGTCAGAGCGTTGGCAATGGACTTGGGCACCGTGGCCGAGATGAGGCAGAGGTCCGTGAGGGACAGATTCCTCAGGAAGAAGTACATGGGCGTGTGGAGGTGCGGGTCCAGGGTGGTGATGACCACGATGAGCCCGTTCCCCAGCAGGGCG
>PVIJ01020272.1:0-21353 GCA_004024925.1 Scalopus aquaticus | reverse complement strand
GAACTACCTTCCTTTTCCAAAGAGGTAATGCTGAGATCAGTCAGAAAGGCTTTCTGAGAAGACTGGCTTGGATTTCTGGGTCTGTTCCAGTCGATTCAAGATGAATTGGCTTGTATCAATGAAGCGCTCAACGCAGTTCACAAAACAGGCCTCAGCCCGACTGTCCAACTTTGGCCCAGGCTTGTCCATGCACTTCTCCCAACAAAGTTCAGTCATCTGGTGCACCAGCTGCTGGAAGCGCTGCTTCTGCGTCTCTACCTCGATGAAATGCTGCAGCTGTGGGTCCACCGAGCCCAAGCCCGCGGCGGAGGAAGACGAGGAGGAATCCATCCCAGCGCGACCACGCGTGCCGAGATGCACTCCGCCACCAACTCACCGACCTTCACGTGTCTCCGCGACGGAAGCCTAATTTTTATTTTTTGAGGAAACTCCAAACTGCTTTCTATACTGGTTGTGCTAGAAGAAACCATTTGATGCTTTCCTCTGAAGGAACTCTCTCTATCTACTACTAATCTCTACTACTCTCTCCATCGTTTTCCTGTGTGGGATATGAGGTTTAAATCATTTTGTCCTTGTTGAGTCAATAAAAGGGGAGAAGAAAGAAGGATATTTAGCCTGAAGCTGTACTGAACCTAGGACACAAGTGTTTTGCTTTTCCTAGCTTGAAGAATCTCTGTCTGTGGCTATCAGAGGTTTCCAGCAGATTCAAATAATAGATGTTCTCCAGTAAAAAAGGAGGGAAGCAGATGAGTATCACTGAATTAGGATTTCAGAGGGCTTCATAGTGTGTTTGCAAGTTCTTTCTCTACTTCCCTCCCTCAAGCTGAAGTAAATAGCCAGGGTAGCCACAATTCAAGCTTTTTTACCATTCCTAAGTCAGGTAGGTTGAAATTTCATCCATTAGAAATGAACTTGCACTTATAGGTTGATACTCAAGGACTAGCAGGTGGTAGAGAAGCATAGTCATTTGATCTTGAATGTGGATTACTTAGATAGCTTTTCTTTTCTTTTTTAAAGATTTATTTTTATTTATTTATGCATACTGGGTGTAAGCTAGAGCTGTGGGAGGTGGGAGATGAGAGGATTCACCAGAGACAGAGTGGGGAGCAGAACAGGTGGATCTACTGAAATACTCTGCTGAGAGGAGCAGTGGGCGAGAGAGCAGAGGTCTGCTGCGCCTTGTGGGTTAGCTCCCTGGCTGGGAATCGAACTCATGATAGCTTCATAGTGCTTAACCCCCTCTACCACCAGGGAGGCCCCACTTAGATTGCTTTCCCACACCCAGAGAAAGGGGAGTTTTGATGGAGAGGGTGGAGGGGAAGGATCGTGAGCATAGAGATGAGGAGCACAAGGAAGGGAAGGTAGGGCTAAATGGGCTTCTAGGGACTGGGGAGACTTTGGACTTCTCTGGTGGCACTGTCTCAGCCTCTTTTATGAATTCCTTTAGAAGCCATTCCTTGAATTTTGATGTTCCTTGGGATGTTCCAGAACCTGTCTCATTTTTTACTTCCTACTCATTTTCACTTTCTAACTAATCTCATTCACTTATCTACTTGTGTGCCACATATGGGCTGGATATTACTCATAGCTCTCAGGTCACGCTCTTGTCTTTGGTCATAGGAACTGTATACAAATATCAGATATTTTTTCAGATTCTACCTCCCATCCTTGGGTTTGGAGATTTGATTTGGTCTCATCTCACTGATTTATGCACCACTGTTTTTATACCAGAGTCACCTCCTCTATCTAGTCCTTTCAGAATTCACTACTCTTTTGGAGGGTTTGCTTGCCTTTTGGACTCAATTTCTCCTAAACCAATCAACCAACCCACTGACCCATCCACTCTTTGTTGGATCACCTATCTGACTGCAGAGACCAAGGTCACTTAGCCCCAATTCTAATTTGTGGTTTTCCCCCCTAGACCAAGCAATTCTCTAACACAAACTGGTGTCCATTCTGACACTATCTGCCCAGAGATATTATAGTATCAGATACCACAAAATAATGATTCAGTCCCACAAGATACACCCCAGTACAGGTGCCAATTTCCAGTCCAGGTGGTTACCTGTACTTCTTAACCAATTGGCTTTTTCCATGGTCTCCTCCTTCAATTAAATTAATTTGCTAACATGGTTCACAGGACTTAGTAAACCACTTTATTCACTAGTTTAACAGATTATCAAAGAATATTACAGGAAACAAGTCAATAGCCATATAAAGAGATCCATTCGTCTTGAACAAAGGCGCTTCTGTCCAGATTAAGGTCGGGACCTGGCAAGTAGATGTATTCTCGTTCACCAACCTGGAAGTACTCAGAAGCCTGACCTTGTGGGGTTTTATGGAGACCTTGTGACAAAGCCATGCTTGTTTAAATCACTGGCCATTGGCAATTGAACTCAATCGCCAGCCTCCCTCCCTTCTGATCACAAAGTTGGTTCCGCTGGCAATTAGCCCCAATATTAGGTGCTTTCCAAAAGTTGCTTTATTAACAAAACAAAATAAAGTTTAATTGCTCTCTTCACTTAGGAAATTCCAAGGGTTTAGGAGTGTGGGCAGTGGACAAATATGAACCACATATTATGAACCACATATCACATATCTAAAATAACATTCTACATTCCTGATTCTCCTTCATCTTTCACATGGTTTCCTTTTTGTTTGTTTTTTAATTTCTATACTTTTGTACCTGAAATACCCTTCCTTCTCTGTAGCTTTGTCTTTGTGCTTTTACTGATTCTCAAAATTCAATCTCCACCTCTGAGAATCTTCTCCTGACTCTGTACTGTCATTTCTATTCTCAGGGGCTTAGGCTCACCTGGATTTTCACACATTTAGTGGGGTAGTAGATCTGGCCTTGGTCCCAGTGGAAGATCATTAAATCAGGATTTCCATAGAACACTGGGTTCAGCATAAGCTGCAGCTACTGATGTCTGAGAAGTTTTCAGAGTAAACCCTGTTGTACAGTTCTTATAATTAAAAGATCAGATTTTGCTGCTTTTGCACCTTGAACAAACCACCCAACCCTAAAGGCTTTTGTCCTTCCTGGCATTAGAACTCTATTATTATTCTCCCTGTTTGTCCCTATTGCCCCTCCCATTTGGGTGGGTTTTCGCAATTAGACAGCTTTCACAGCTGTTATCTTACTTGTTGCTTACAATAACCTGGTGAGGCAAAAGGAGACTATATTGTTTTTGTCACTGGAGAAGACTGCAATTTCACCTGGCTTTGAAGAAGTGGGGCAGGCCTGACTCCCGGAGGCTCTGCTTAAACCTTGGCCTGGCTTATAAAAATTCCCATGGAACCAGAGCCGCTTCTCTTCATCCCCAGAAAAGCTGTGGGGTGGTGGAGTCGTGAAGATGCTATCGGCTGCTGCTGAGCCAAGCAACCAGAGCTCAGATACCCCTCTCATGTGGCAACTTCAGGCAGTCATTCAGCATTTCTGCTTCTTGATTCCAGATTGTAACCACTGATTACAGGGTATTTCAGACCTTCCAGGAAGATAAGAGCTCTGCAGGGTTAACTTATAGGTTTTTAGGCCTCAAATGCTGACCTCTCTATTTTCTCCTTTCATTTTAGCAAGCTCCTCATTGTTCTCCACACTCCAGTCACACTGGCCTTCTTGACTAAAACTTGCTACTTTTAGGCTGTCCTCTCTGTCTGGAAGGTTCTTCACTCACTTCTGCATAGCTAACTGCAACTTACCTTTCAGGACTCAGACTCATTGTCATTCCACATTTGAAGCCTTTCCTGTTACCAACAAAGCATTTATGCATTCTCATTTCACCTCCTACTTTTCCTATAAAGCACTTAGCAGAAAGACAGGATGGTCTAGAACACGGTCCAAGGGGAGGGAATGACGTTTATTTGTAATACTTAGAAAGCCACAAGTATTAACCACAAAGCTGGTCCTGAATAAAGGAACACAATCCTTCCAGCCAAAACTAATTTAAAATGATTTCAAGTCCTTTAGTTGCACCTTTCAAACAGGATGGAGCTATGTAGTCTTCTATGACAACTCCTAGAATTCCCCTGTCCTCTTTTCCCACCCACTATCTTCACTTGCACTATAACTACTTTTTCTTAGCAAGTGTCCCTTTGTGCCAAAAACTCTGCATTGTGGTCTTCTTTTCCTCTCCTTTCTTTCTGTTTCACTATTACAGAAAAAAAGTGCCCAAGAACTGTCTGGAAAGGTAGGACTCTCCAAGGAAGGCAGGGGAGAAGAAATTTGCAGTATCTCTTAGCAAGATCATTAGGGAACTATATAAACACAACATCTTGTCCTTCCTATTAACATCTGAAAAGGAAAACCCCAAACTCTAAATGTCCATATACTGGAAAAAAAAGAAGCAAGCAGACATCTGGAATTCTTGTAAAAACTGCAGAACAGGGGCCTCCCTGGTGGTGTAGGGGTTAAAGTCTCAGCATTCTCAAGCTATTGCCTGCCACTGTGGCATGAGTTGATCCCTGGCTAGGGACCTGACCCACATGGTGCAGCAGACCTCTTCCCTCTTGCCCACTGCTCCCCTCAGCAGTGTATTTCAGCAGATCTGCCTGTTCTGCTCCCCACTCTGTCTCTGGTGAATCCTCTCACCCCCCAACCTGTGGCCTACACCCCAGTTCTTGTATGCATAAATAAATAAAAATAAATCTTACAAACATCAGCAACAAACAAACTGCAGAACAAATTCTTCCATTTCTCTTAAGAGGGTCACCAGGATAAGCAGTTTCTCAGTTTCTCAATATTTGTGCTTTGTGACAAATTGTGTAACATGAATTTTCTTTGGTGGGCAGGGAAAGGAAACATCTTCGGAACATTATCTTTTCACCACTGTCCATTTACATAAGCTACATAAAAAAACACCTGAAACCTAGTGACATAAAACAATGATTTTATTATGATCATTTGGTGGTTTAGAAGTTTGGGCAGGCCACAAAGCATATGGTTTGTCTTTGCTTCTCCAAGTCTGGAGCCTCAGTTGGGCTGACTCAAATGACTGGAGATGGCAGGGACAGCTTGACAGGCATCCTATGTCCAGGGTTTCCACTTTTCTCTGTGTGGAATTTGCTGGGACTAGAATTTCTAAGACATCTCTTTTACTTATGTGTTTGATGTGAAGTAGTTGGGGTCTGGCTAGTATTGCCCCCTCTCTCCCTATGACCTTTCCATGTGACTCTAGCTTCTCATAGCATGGGAGTAAGTTTCTAAGAAAATTCCAGAGAAATCCAGGTGAAAGTTGTAAGACTTTTAATTACCTGGCCTTAGAAGTGTCAACTTGTCATTTCTATGCTCTATTGAACAAGTCACTAAATTCAGCTCATATCCAAGGGGAGGGGAACCAGACTTCATCTCTTAAGATGTGGACCATTATGTATGTATAAGGAGGGATAGAGTTAATGGCAGCTATCCTGGAAATAATCTACCACATCCTTATCCCATACCGGATACCTCAGTTCATGTACCTCTCATGGAACTGGTTTAAAGTTCAGTATCTCATCAAAATCAGGTTCATGTGGAAAATGTTCCTTGATCAAAATTCCTTTTCATCTGAAAAACTGTGATTTGAAGAGACAAATTATTTGTTGCTCCCTACCTGTCCCGTCCTCAAGACCAACCCAAGGTTTAATTATCCACTAGGAAGTAATGGAATTCAGCATGCAGTCATATTCACAATTGAGATTTACTGTAACAGAAGAATATGGAACAAAATCATGAAAAGGAAAGAGCATACAGGAGCAACGTCCAGAGAAAGCCAGGTGCAAGCTTCCAGAGTGCTTTCTCATTACAGTCACATAAGAAGCACTTAATCCCCCCAGAAATGAATTGTGAAATACACATATGAAATATTGCCAACAAGGGAAACTCATTAGAGACTCAATATCTGGGTTTTTTTGTTGAGGATTAGTCAGGTAGGCAGTCTCTGCCTAGCGTGTATCCAAATTGCAAACTATCAGAAGGAAGAAAGGTATTCAACAGAAACCATATTGTTTGTATAAACAGTATAGGCACAGGGAGACACCATTATCAGTTAATGGTAGGAATCTTACTGAAATCTAGGTTCACAGTTGCCAAACACCAATATTTCTAAGGATACACAGTCAAGTCTCCTATGTTAACTCTTTTTTTGCACACTGGTCAATATGCAGTGGTGTAGCACCAGCAAGGCACAGTGCAGGTTCCCTATGATTCAGGCAGACGGGTAATGGAGGAGTCCTGGAGCCCTCGGTGGCTTTTTCAGACTTTTAATTATCTTTTGTAGTGAGATAACCAGGTACAGGGCAGGCAGGGTATCTGGGGGGCCAGGAAGCTAGCAGGCCTCCTAGCCCCCACGGAATCTTCACTCTCACTGGGTTCTGGCATTCTCTTGTGGTCTCTCTGATGCACCCTGAATGGCCCTCTGCCCCCCCACTCTTTTCTCTCCTGCTGCTTCTGCCGCTTATAAGCCCAGTCTCTGGCTCAGGTGTGTCCACTCATGCACACCCACACCCTGCCTTAGTTGCCCACCATCAGCCAGTGTGTAGGCACTCAGGGGGTCTATCATTGATGGGAGGGTAGAAAATCCTGATCAATCTTTTGTTTACCCTACAAGTGTTAACATGGGGACAGAATACTTACAATAAACACTCAAAAAAAGTGGAGGGGAGAGGAATGAGAAGTAGATATCAGTCACTGGTCCATAGCAATTCTGAAATTCATCCAGGCACATGTTTCTAGTTCCTCGACTAAGGCTTAGTTCTGCTCCACAGAAGTGTTTCTCTGGATTCTTGGCTCTTCCCTTTGGGTTCTTGGCTGTGTAATTACTCACTCTTCCTTTTCCATTAATAAATGGCCTGTGTTTTCAAGTTAGTTTCTTTCTCACCCTGTTCCCTGTTTATATAAAGTTGGGTGCCCTGAAGCCTATTTTCTTTTTGAACCATATTTGTTTTTCTCAATCCAAGTTGGTGGTGCTTCTACCAGTACAATTCTTTTAACAACATTGCAGGTTTTCTAGTAACCCTATTGAGGTTCACTCTTCTAGACAAAGGTCATACTCCAAAGTGTCTGAAAGATAATCACCTCTCTTCCTTGGGCTAAGAATCAAGAGACTGTGAGATAATGTTCTTAAAAGTCTTAGGGGCCTTTTTGTGTAATTTTAAATGTCTATCTTACATCTATTCTTTGCACTGAAAAAAAATTCTGAGATATTTTTACCTAGAGAATATACTTTACTTAAAGTGTGCTATTAGGCTTTTATTGCTTTGTGAGTCTTTTATTGGGAGAGTTTAGGGATTAGAAATAGGTTTATTTTTGAACCCAGCAAATGTTGACTACTTTATAGTTCCTCTAAATTCTCCTTGAAATTTGAACAACTCCTTCTTTAGTTCAGTTCCTTCCCTGTATTTTGTTTCAGACCAATAGAAGAAGCAAATTGGCAATTTTAACATTCTAATTGGAAATCTCAGCCAGATTATAAAATTATTAAGGACAGTGTTCATTAGATAACTCTATTTTTCACATTACCTCATGTCACAGTGTTGCTAAACTTTTTGCCAACTATAATTTTTAATCCATCTCTATTAGTTTGCTAGGGATGCCATGTAAGTTACCATAAACAGGGTGGCTTAAACAACACACACACACACGTATATGTGTATATATATGTGTGTGTGTGTGTGTGTGTGTCCTCTCACTCCCCCCTCCACACCTCTCACCTACACCCCAGCTTGTAGTAATAAATAAATCTTTAACATACACACACACATATATACACATATATTTATACACACATATATGCACACACATATTTATATGTGTATATATATACACATGTGTGTGTCTGTGTGTGTGTGTATAAATATATGTGTATATATATATATATGTGTGTGTGTGTGTATGTTAAAGATTTATTTATTACTACAAGCTGGGGGTAGGCGAGAGGTGTGGGGGGAGGAGTGAGAGGATTCACCAGAGACAGAGTGAGGAACAGAACAGGCAGATCTACTGAAGTACACTGCTGAGGGGAGCAACAGGCAAGGCAGGAGAGGTCTGCTGCCCCATATGGGAAGCTCCTTGGCCAGGTATCAAACTCATGCTGCAGTGGCTCTAGAGAGCTTCATAGTGCTGTGACTTAACGTGTTGCGCCACCAAGGAGGCCCAACACAAATATATTATCTCACAGTTCCAGCGGCTAGAAATCCAAGATGAAGGTGATGGCAGTGCTGATTCCTTCTAAAGGTTATAAGGAAGAATCTGTTCCATGCCTGTCTCCAAGATTCTGTTGGCTTGCTGGCAGTCTTTGGCATTCTTTGGCTTGTAGACCCATTACCCTGATCTCTGCCTTCATATTCACCTGTCATTCCCCCTAAATGAGTGTTTGTGTTCTTGTCCCCCTTTTTTTATAAGGAAACTAGTCATATTGGATTTGGGTTCACCCTAATACCTCATTTTAACTGAATTATCTCTGTACTGTATATCTAAATAAGGCCACATTCTGAGGTACTGGGGATTAGGGCTCAGCATATGAATTTTTATGAGACAAAATTCAACTCATAACACCACCTTCATTAATAATTTCCTCCAAACCTTCATTTAAGACTCTTTTTGCTTCTACCATCTCTCTCCAAAGCCAGTAACACACTTTTTTTTTGGCTAGCTATATCTAATTTTATCAAAGGCAGTAACAGGGAATGAATAGGGAAGCAGCAACAATAAGAAATACAGGAGTTATTATAGGGATTAGATACTCCACAGTTACAGGGAAGAAAAGATCTGGAAGGAGGTAGCTGGGTAATCAGCGAAGTCACTAACCAGAGATCACAAAGAAAAGTCAGTGAAAAGTGTATGGAAGGCTGTTGCCTCTGTATCCAGTAATAGGCCTGAGATTGACAGGTCATCAGGTCTAGCAGTCAGGAAGAAAATTGCATTGACTGGGGGAGAGGACACATTAGGTTCCAAAGCACACGTTTCATGACATTATCTGCTTTAAAATTTGAATTTTAAATGGGATTGTGGGAGAAGTAAGGATTTGGAAGCTTAGAATGTCTTGGTCATGTGATAAAAAACCAAACAAACTTGAAATATCTGTTTGGTGCTTCCAGATTTGAGAGAGGAGGAGTGTCATCTAGTGGTTAAGCTGAACCTTGAGAGTTAGCAAGGTTTCTTTTTTGCCACTATCCAGAGTAAACTGAGTTGACATGAGAGTTTAAATTACAGGTTTTTTGCTGGCTGGCAGACTTGGGCTGGAGTTAGGAAAGATAAGTGATATAAACTGGGCCAAAAAAAAGTCCTGACAAATAGTGATGAAGTGGGGTGAGGCTTTTAGCGACTTAAAATCTTTTAATTCTGCTCTTTCTCAAGAGGGCCATCCGTTCCTCTGCCCTCAAGTTCCTCAAGTTCCCATTGATCACCAGCATATTAAAGCAGGTCCTTTTTCTGTTCTATATAAATTCCTCTTCCTTATGATGATCTTTTCATTTTTTACAAGGTGCACATTTAGGAACATAGAAAGTGGGAAAAAAAAAGCAAACTATCTGAGAACCGTTTCTTTGAAAACTTTTGGTCGTTTTTTTCCCTCCATATTGTCCAGATTTGGTCTGGATTAGAGAGTCCAGGCTTTGTGCCTGGTGAGTTAATCAGACTGGAGTCAGCCAATTATTATTTTAGGATGAGATCATTTGAAGACCCTTTCCAGAACATCTGGTGCAACCATGCTTAGCTGTGGAGAATTTGAAGCACAGGGAGTCAAGTGAGTATTGTTAACAGATATTAATTAAATACCTGTAATTAGAACGCTCTTCCAGGCTTGGATAAATTCTTTTATATGGTACACCCATTCTAATTCTAATTGGGTGGAGTGATTTTCTGGGGTCCTCCCAGACCTCCTATTTTGCAAGCACAGAAACTCCAGAAACAGCAGCATACCAGCCAACACGTCCTAAGTTCTGAACTGACCTTCAACAGCTGAGGGTTAGAAAGAAAATGTTGTTGCCTCTCTCTCTGGTTTCTAACTACACCTCAGTCTCACCTCTGTGCTGGCTAGCACCCACTCACCGCAAGGCAGGCGTTAATAAACGTTTGCGAATGAACCAATTTCCCTCAGTCTCTTCCCTGCCTCCCCTTACCCTACACACATCCTCTCCCATAGAGACTGCGCTAGCACTTGAGTCTTGTGTCCACGGGCTTTTCGGGTCCTGGCTGGCCCCTCACTGACTCCATTCCCAGGGCAGGATCAGGGCTCCCTTCTTTGCGGGGAGCTGCTCATTCCAAAGCTCAGATTTTTTTCTCGAGATAAGGCTCTCGTTTGGGAGCACGCGAACACCGAAAATGGCCCTGGCCGGTCTAGGGACCACTACAGGGACATGGGGTGGTGTTGACCATCCCAGCAGTAAAGGACTGCCCGGCATTCCCGCCGGCAACAGTGTGCAGCCCCGCGGACCCGGCTCTACAGCCCCAGCGCCCGCGGCTCCCAGTTAGGGATAAGGGCGGGGCCTGGAGGGGGCGGGACCTACCCAGTCATGTGACCCGCGGTTGGCGGCGACTGCAGCCGAGGGGCGTCAGAGGCTTCGAGGGGCAGGCAGGGTAGATCCTGCTGTTGGTGCTACAGGGCTGCGGCTATGGGTGGCTTTAAGGAGGAGCTGCTCAAGGCCATCTGGCACGCCTTCACTGCGCTTGACCTGGATCGTAGCGGGAAGGTCTCCAAGTCTCAGCTCAAGGTGAGCGCCCCCTGTCCGGTCCCCCAGCCCAAGCCTGTTCCTCCTCGGCGCGCTCCACTACGCCGGTGTGGAAGTCCGACTCTGCAGGCGGTGGCCGCGGGGAGGGGCGGGCCGGAATGTGGCCGGGCGGAGGGCAAAGCCCGGGATTTGGCGTTGTCTGCCTCCCTCACGCGGTCTGGTTGTGCCCTCGGCCGGTATGTTATTCCTCCCCGGATCCCTGTGAGCTGGGTCGGGGGATAAGCAGGAGTGCGGTCTGTGAGGGGAGAGCCTGGTTGCCCGTTGGCAGCGCGGACCCAGACATTTCGGAGAGCGGTGGGAAGGTCCCTTGGACAACTTCTCAGAGTTTCCCCTTTATTCTAGGAGAGGAAGGTACTTGCCCAAAGTCTCTGGGGGAGCGCTTCTACCCAGGCTATTTAGAGAAGGGAGTAGAAGCTCCCAGGCAGTGTAGAGAGAAGTGCCTCAGAGCCCGGCCTCCTTTGAGGGGCTTTCTGACTTTTGAAGACCTCTCCGCCCAGCGTCCTCAGATCTGAAACCGGTAGAGGGGGTGTGCTATGTTCTTTAGGGTCCTTGAGTTCCGGGTGAGGACTGATCTTTCTGGCACCCCGCTTTTGCAGAGTCTTTATTGTGACTGCCAAAGACCTCCCCCCACCCTCGCCCCACAGGGAGAGTATGAGGTATAAAGGAATGCTTGTAAATTGAATAACTCCAAGCAGGAAAAGTGGCACTTAGCCAGGAGAAATAGGCAGCTTGAAATATACTTGAAAGTATAAAATATGGGAGCAGACAAGAAGAACCATTCATAGGCACTTTAAAATATACACATTTTGGTTCTGAGTGTTTTCCTTAGCCTCTTCTGGAATGAATTACTGAAATTGGGTTTGCTCTGTGCATATTTTGTGCACTAATCAGGAGGTTCTTTTGAGTAGTGGCTTTTATGCCTGTGCGACCTAACATTCCCCTTTCTCCCGCCTCTCTGTCTCATTCATAAAATCATAGTCTAGAAGTGCACATGGAGATCATCCAATTACTCATTATTTATTTTTAGATTATCATACAATAAACTTGACTTTTTTTTGGCGTACTGTTTTATGAGTTTTAGCACATAGATTTGTATAATTACAACCAAATTAGTGTTCCATCAATTCCATCATCCGGAAAAACTTCTTTATGCTTCTCCCTTAACTATTGACAACCGATGCTCTGTTCTTAATTGGTGTAGTTTTTATCAATGTTATATAAATAGCGTCATATGGTTTAACTTTTTGACACTGACCTTTTTTACTTAGCATAATGGCTTAGAGATTCATCCTTTTTGTAGTGTGTATCAAAATTCTTTTTATTACTAATATCCCATTGTATAGATATCCCATTGTATAGATGTGCCATGGTAATCCATGCAAACTTGTAGAACGTTTGTGCTATTTCCAATTTTTGATGATTATGAATAGAACTGTATTTTGGTTTTCACTCCTTTTATTTATTTTTAAGATTTATTTTTTTAAAGATTTATTTATTTATGCATACAAGCTGGGGTGTAGGACAGAGGTGTGGGGGAGTTGAGAGGATTCACTCAGAGACAGAGTGGGGAGCAGAACAGGCAGATCAACTGAAATATACTGCTGAGGGGAGCAGCGGGCAAGGCAGGAGAGGTCTGCTATGCCTTGTGGGAAGCTCCCTGGCTGGGTATGAAACTACTGCTGCAGTGGCTCTGAATAACTTCATAATGCTGCCACTTAACCATTGCGCTGCCAGGGAGGCCCTAAAATTTTTATTTATTTATTTATTTATGCATACAGGAACTGGGGTGTAGGCCAGAGGGGATGTGTGTGTGTGTGTGTGTGTGTGAGAGAGAGAGAGAGAGAAAGAGAGAGAGAGACAGACAGAGAGAGACAGAGACAGAGACAGAGACAGAGACAGAGACAGAGAGAAGATTCACCAGAAACAGAGTGGGGAGCAGAACAGGCAGATCTACTGAAATATGATGCACGCTGCTGAGGGGAGGGAGGGTGAGACAGGAGAGGTGTGCTGGGCCATGTGGCTTAGGCTAGGAATGGAATTCATGCCACAGTGGCTGACTGATACCTTAATGGTGCTGAGACTTTAACACCTGGGCCCCAAAGAGGCCCCACTCCTTTTATTTTTAATTTATCTATGCCGATACACAGTGGTTTCTTGTAGGTGACATATATGGTAGTTGGGTCTTTTTAAAAATTTTTTCAATTTTCTTGTATCTTATTCATTTTTGTGCAGTATTTGATTTCTTCTCTCAGGTGTAGTTCCCCCTGGGTCCTGTTTTTTAACCTGACAATCTCTGTTGTTTAATTTGTGTGTTTCAACCATTTATACATAATGTAATTATCGATATGTTTAGATTTAGGGCTACTGCTTTATTATTTGATCTCTGTTTCTGTTTTTTTGTTCCTCTGTTTTCCTTTTCCTCATTGTTAGATTATTTAAATATATCTTCGTATTCCAGTTTATAAAAAGGTGAAAGATTTATATGATCTGAAGAGAAACTATAGAGTATAGTATTCCGTTTTAATGTTGAATTTTTTCTTATTTTTTTTACATAGTTTTTGTAGGGATTATAATGATCCATACCTAACTTTTCACAGTCTGCATATATTAATATTTTCACCATATCATTATATAGGTCTTTTTAACCTCCCTGATTTATGTAGTAGTTTATATATGTTGACATTATACATTGAAATCCTTATCAGAAAGTATTACATTTTTTTCTTTTAACTATCACTTTTATTTTAAAGATTTTAGGAGAGTAGTCCCCCCTCCTCATATTCTTATATTATCCCTAATTTTACAAAGTAGATGATGCTTCTGAGAGGCTTGGGGACTTGTCCAAAGTTATGGTCGTAAGGAATAGCTAAATCTAGAACAATGATTTTCAAACTTTTGAGCCAATGTTCTTTTTCTTTTTCCTTCTGATGCACTAATGAAATACTTTTTATTACTTTTAATGCACTCCTTTCAGGGTTTTCTTTGTAGCTATTTATAGAAAAAGTGTCCAGAGGATTCTTGACTACAAGCTTGGCAGGCAGTATTAGATTCCAGTTTATAGCTTCCAGCCATAAGCTGTTGATAATGCAACCTTGCAAATAAGTGTATTTTGTCTCTCTCTTCCATATTTAACTTAGAGACTCTGGAATTAATTCAGTTCTGTTCATCTTGCCAGTATTTCTGGAAATGAAATTAAAAAAACTTTTTTTCAAGATTTAAGCTATTAATTGATTAACACCTTTGAATGAAACCCAAAGCTTTTTCATGTGTCTCACCAAGACTTCAGAATAGAGGGAATGGATTGTTTGTATGTACATATAAAAGGCTCAAAAATTTTTTTTAAGGCTCAAAAATTTAAAGAAATACATGTGTATATTATGCATACACATATATCTTTAACATTTTTTATGGAAATTAAAAAATCAGGCTTTTTGATTTTTCCATTTGTACAAGGTTAAGCTCATTTACCCCAGAGGACAAAGAAGAGCTGCCTCTTGTAGATCCCTTTTCCTTTGTATTCTGTCCTATTCAGTGGGAAAAGAAGCTCAGAGGATTCTGAGAACAGAGGAATTGAAAATATTTAAAAACTTCTATTTACATCTCTACTTTTAAAAAAAATGATTATTTATGCATACAAGCTGGGGTACAGGCCAGAGGCGTGGGGCGGCGAGAGGGTTCATCAGAGACAGAGTGGGGAGCAGAACAGGCAGATCAACGGAAATACACTGCTGAGGGGAGCAGTGGGCGAGGCAGGAGAGGTCTGCCTTGCCATGTGTGAATCTCCCCAGCCAGGCATCGAACTTGCATTGCTGCTGCCGACAGCTCCACAGCGTAGTGCTTAACTGCTGCACTACCAGGGAAGCCCTACATCTCTTCTTTTTGGTGTTTTGATTCTGAAGTTCTGTGTTCATTGATCCATTGGCTAAGGAGTAGAGTTTTTTCCTTAATTTGTTCAGTCATTTGTTTGTACAGTAACTATTTGTGTGTATACTCTGTAAGGTACTATGCTGGCTTCATAAAAAAAGATGACTGTATTTCCTTAGAGGAAATATCATCTAAATGATATACCAAAGAGCAGGCTAAATTTGTCATATCCAGAATGAAGGTTAAACTATTGCTTTTGAAAGCTATGTGGCCTTCTAAACTATTTTTGATACTAATCTTTTTATATTACCTTCACACAACTTTTTATACAGCGAATGGATACTTTCACTATGTAATGGACACTTAATATCTTAGATACTGTGCCCACCCGGTAAGGTTGATATGGTAGTAAATGTGGGGGTGAAATGAAACAAATAAGATGTCAGATTTTTCTCTTTTTTATATTCTGTGTATTATTCTTTGTATTATTGTGTATTATGTGACCGGTTTGAACCTCTTACCACTCCACTCCCTCTTCCCTGACCTGGGTGTGAGTTGTGTTGGGAGGAACCCAAGATGACCCAACCCAGGGCTTGCCAGGGAACCATGGAGCCATTTGTATCCCAGGTTGTTCCTCAGTGGCTCTGCCTACCCCCCAAACCCACCCAGGTTTCCTCCTTTCCCTCCAGTCTCTCAACACAACTTTCCAGACTCAACTCAGTGTCTCCAGGACCAGCAGCTGACTAGGGAGCAAGGCACCCAGATCTACTGCCCCCAACACTCCTCTATGGACAACTCTGCCATCCATGGGGAGAGATGTCCTTCTCTTGCTTCTCGGGCCATGGAGGGTGGAGGGGTATCTTCTGGGTCCCCCATAATTTCCTCTATATCTATATAAATAAGTGGGATTTTTTTTTTAAGATTTATTTATTTATACATACAGCTGGGGTACAGGCCAGAGGTGTGGAGCGGTGAGAGGCTTCACCAGAGACAGAGTAAGGAGCAGAACAGGCAGATCAGAAATACACTGCTGAGGGGAGCAGCGGGCGAGGCAGGAGAGGTCTGCTGCACCATGTAGGATTCTCCCCGGCCGGGCGTCGAACTCGCATCGCTGCTGCCGACAGCTCCACAGCGCAGTGCTTAACCGCTGCACCACCAGGGAGGCCCATAAGTGGGATTTTAATGGAGCTTCCTCCCATCCCCCAGTATACTTTGGGAGGTAACTTAAGAGAACAACCAACCTTTAGATTTCATTTCCATTGTCTTATAGGTTACTTCTGTTGATTTTTATTTGAAGAGTCTGCTGTTTGGTGGACTATTTATGTGACCTGTTAGATGATTTGATCTCAAACTTGTGATGGGCCACATTGTTATTCTCCTCTTCCATGCTCTATGAATTAGGTATTTGTTACCTCTATATTTATTATCTTGTATAAACCCTTTAGCACTTCTTTTATGATCAGTTTGGTGTTGATACATTCTTTTAATTTGAAATTCATGGCGTTCCAGTGATACTCCATGCTCTTGCCTCTGTCTTGCATGTTAATCTTGCATGGTAAAGTGTTCTGGGTTGGAATTTTTTTCCTTTTAGTACTTTAAATATTTTCTCTCCCTTCTTTCTGGTAGGGTTTCTATGAAAATGTCCAAGAACAATCCAGTTGGGCGTTCCTTTATAGGTTACTTTTTTCCCTCTTGGATCAGGACATCTTGTTCATTTTCCAGGTTGAGGGGGTTCTTAGACATTTCTTTTAGTAAATCTTTCTTTGCCTTTATTTTTCATTTCTCTTTCTGGGACCCCCAAGATATGGATTTTTTTTGTCTATCCCAAAGAGCTCGTACACTGTTTTGTTGTTGTTGTTCTTTTTTCTCTTTGTTCTGTTTGTGTGTTGTCTGACATTGCACTTTCAGGCCCACTGATTCTTTCTGTTGCTTTTGTTTTTCTGCTGATGAGGTCTTTTATTAAAAATTTTCATTTGGGGCCTCCCTGGTGGCTTAGGAGGTTAAGTCTCGGTGCGATCACCACTGCGACCTGAGTTCTGCCCCTGCCAGGACGCTAGCCAACCTATGGCACAGCAGACCTCTCCTGTTTTGCCCGCTGCTCCCTTTAGCAGTGTATTTCAGTAAAATCCACCTCTTCTGCTCCCCACTCTGTCTGTGGTGAATCCACCCCCCCACCCCCACCTCTGTCTACATCCCAGTTCTTCTATGCAGGGATAAACAAATAAATCTTTTTTTTTTTTAAAGAAATTTTTTATTTGATCATATATATTTTTAAATCATTTAGTTTTAATTGTAATGGCCTCACATTTTCTTGTTCTTTATGCTTTTCCTGTTCTACATCATCTATTTCTTTTTTTTTTAAGTTTAGCAAGCATTGTTATAACTGTCAACTTAAACTCTTCAGCATATTCCACAGTATTGCTCAGTTTAGACTTCTCTCAGTGTTTTGTTTGTTTTGGCTCTGGCATTTGTGTTATGTTCTTTTGTCTCTTCATTGGTAATTTCTATGGGTAATAATAGCAATAAACTTTCAGACTGCTGCCTTTGCACCTGTTCAGATAACCAGAGAACTGGTATCAGCCAGGGGTAATAGGTAGAAAGGAATCCAGTGGCTCCAGAGGGTCATTCCAGTGCTCAGCAAGGATTCAGGCTTCAAGTAGCAGAGTTTTATGGTGGAGATCCACTGTGATCCTCTCCCACAGGTCAACTTCTTGGCTTAAATGTCTTATATAATCTCCTACCACCTTCAACCTCAGGGTGTGTTTGGACAATAGACGTAGTAGTGGGTGAGGATTATAATTGAGATATGGGGCCTCAAGCCAGAAGTTATTCTCTTTGCTTTTCAAGTAGGGAGTCTTACCATGGGCACTTGCTCCTGTTATTAGGATCCAGGTACTTAAACTCTGACTAATGAAAGCATTCAGTTGTTGTCTTGGTTTAGGCTGTGGGTGGGAATAAGGCAAATATTTTATGTATCACAGTCTCAGGGGACAAATTATAGCTTTTTCTATGAGGGGACACATTTGATCTGTCCATATGTATGAGGCTCCATATAATCTAAATTGGGAGCCTCAGACACAAGTCAGTATTTTCACTCTGTGCTCTTACAGTTCTTCAGGAGTGTACTCACTTTCCTGCATACCAATTCTATGCACCTCCTTATCCACCTCAGTGCCAGTGCTCCAGCGTCCCCAATGTGGCTATATGCCTGAGACCACAACTGTAGGGGGGCTCCCTGCAACATCCACAACTCTCTTCTGAGTTGTACTTCCCCATTTTCAACAGCAAACAGTTCATTAGGGTTTTTCCTACCCTGTCTACCAGACCCTTGCTCCTGATTATGCGATATTTAATCATTCAGGGGATATTGACTTTGTTCTGCTTCAGTTTAATTATGAGTATGTAGAGGAGTTGAGCTCGGTGTCCTCACGCTGTTGCCATCTTGCCAGACTACCAGTAAACAACTATTAGAGAAGGCACTCTCTCCCTCCATGTGTGTGTGTGTGTGTGTGTGTGTGTGTGTGTGTGTGTGTGTGTGTGTGTGTGTGTATTATATTACTTCATTACCCTATCCTTAAGAAGTGTAAAATCTGGTGGTAGAGATAAAATATGAGAATACTGGGTAGAAGATTTACAAGTGATGGAAGATAAGGGATCATGAGGTTTTAGAGGGAGAGGTGATTACTTTATGAAAAAATTTTCTTGTAATGAACTCTGAAGAAAGCTAGGATGTGATTATGTAGAAGTGGGTTAAAATGATACTCATTCTATTCATTCATTCAGTTGATATTTGTTGACTATTATTAGCTCTAAAGGACCACCGTGAACTTTTGCTGGAGAGAGGAATTAATTAGGCATTTATGGGAATTTCTGTGTAACTTATTTAGATTGGAGTATAAATATGAGTGTGTATTTTGTGTGTGTGTAAGAGTTACTGTTGGTGATACAAGTTGTAGAAATAGATGGGGTTAATGCAGGAAGGCTTTGAGTGAAAGGCTATCGTTAGGTAGATGCCACAGAACTGCCAAGTTGTCTGAGGGGTAAATGTCCATGATCACTTTAGAACTGCACTTTGGGATCACTTTGGCAGTAACATAATTAGTGGATTGGAGTGCATCGGGCAGATTAGAACTAAGAAACCTTTACGGTAGTCCAGAGAATGGGGGCTAAAGGTGGTGAGAATGGACAAGGAGAGATTGGTGGGTAAAGGAACTTTATTGTCCACAGACTGTGATTGGAGGAGAAATGGGAAGGATAGAGTTAGAAATGTATCAAATTTCAGCTATGGTTGACTAAAGTGATAGTAGTAGTTTTAATAGAAGCAGGGAAGTCATGAAAAGAAACTGTTTAGAGAAGAAATGTTAGTTTTGAACACCTGTGTAGAGTGTTTTGTTTATTTTGTTTTGTTTTTGAGGTTTTTGATGATGGGTAATTAGCTGGAGATGATATTCTAGGGAAGGGTGGGCTGTCAGTACAGCAGGCCCTTTAGTAACTGCTTCATTAGATTGATGAGGAAAAAGTAAAATCTGTTCCTAGCCAGGACCCCTGTGTGCAGTTTGCATGTTCTCTCCATGTCCTTGTGGGTCTTTCTGGATTGTCTGATTCCCTTCTACACTCTAAAGATGTGTATGTTAGTGAATTGGCATGTCTGAATTGTCCTGCTGTGAGTGTAGGTGTGTGTATTATTCACCCTGTCATGGAAAAGTGCCTGTCCAGGTGTGGTACCCGCCTTGCCTTCTGAGCTGCTGGGATAACTTCCAGCCACCTGAGATCCTGAACTGGAACTGGGTTGGAAAATGAATGAATTAATGAATGAATACAAATTATGGTTTAATATTAGAAATGTTTTGGTCTTTGTTTAGAAGTTTGGTGATGTTTTCATGACCAGAAATTTGCTATAGGAATTTAACTCTTATATATATCAGTTAGCCTATGATAAGATTGGTTTTGTTATATATTATTTTACTTAGAGTGGGTTTCGAAAAACCTCCTCCTGATAATAAGTTTCTATACTGCACAGGATCTGGCATTTGAAATAGATTCATTGATGGCCTTGGGGAAATCAGAGTAGGGGGTAAGAGGAAGACTCAAAGTCAGAAATCAGACATCAGTACATTTTGGGGCAACATTAGAAGTGAGGGAAAAGAGATTTTCAAGGAAGACATTACATTGTCTCTTCTCTTTGAGTCACTTTATAATAATAAGTTTACACATATATTTGGGAAGTTTGTAAAGAAATGAGATTGATTCTTCTTTGTGCATTTCTTTATAGAGAAGTTGTGACAAGTTTCAAGTCTTGGCATCATCTTGCTAATACATATGTTCACTTTAAGGAGATTACTTTGCAGTGTAGTATTTATTTTGGTAAATCTGTTTGAGTCACACATCGGCTATCAAAAATAGCATATTTTTGAGTAAAAAAATTATCTCAATAAAGTTAAAACTTAAAACTCAAAGAAAAAGTGAATAACACAAGGAAGATATTTTGTTACTGCAGAAATAGACCTTCATCAAATGTTAATAAAATAAAAATACAGAACACAGAATTGAAGAAACTACTTATGACTTAGAGAAGATACTACAGAAGCAGATATTGGGTTATTATTTAGTCAGTATGATGTTTCCTTGTAAAACAACTAGTTATGAGGTCATTGCATGTCAGTATCATCTTGATTCTTTGTGAAGTAACATCCTCCTCACCCCCCAGACAAAACCAGAAACCATCTCTGCCACACTTTCCTTATTTTGATCCTCTCTTCTTCCCACCATTCCCTGTGATCTCCTTGGAGTTATTCATGGCAGTCATGTACCCTCTGTGGGGAACGTCTGTCTTTTTGACTCTACTTGTGGTTTCCTGGTTCTACTCCTGAGTTGCAGCTGTTTAGATCTTCACCCCCATATCCAGCCTGTACCCCATGGAGATATCCTCAGCGGTATTTGTTTAATTTGCAATACGATTGTTAGAATGCAGCTCGTTTTATTGTCATATTGACTTGCTATTACTCTGTTTTGCAGGTTAGGATACAGAAAGACACTAAATTATTGTTTAAGTTAAGCTTTTTCTTATTGTGTAGAGATTTACTTTTCAGCTGCTGAAGTATTGGGTTGTTGGAAAAGTCCTGACATATTTTTTCTATGTTTTTGTTGCAAAAATGCGTCATTACTTTTCCAACAACGTAATAGACAGCAAATAGGTCAGTGATAGGAAAAGAAATCTTCAGAAACATTCTTTACTTGCCTTTAAGTTTGTTTTCATTAAGTCCTTCCTTAGACCAAACTGTAGAGTTTAAGGCTATTATTTTGAATCCAGTTTTAGTATACTCCATGATAACTAATGGGAGAAAAAAACTACTGAGAAATCGATGGAAACCTTGTGTTATCCACAGGGAAGGTGCTTGGTACTGTAGGTAGCTGAGTAAATATCTTAAGTTGTATGTTCAAATTCTTTTTTTTTTGTTTATTTATTTTTATTTTTTTTATTGTTATTTATGTCTTTTACATTTTGTATTCCCCTTGGGCAGCCCACCACCAATTCACCCGTGATCCATCTCCATGGTCCCCTGTATTCTCCTCTCTTCCATTTCGTGCCCTTATCCTCCCCTCCCCCCGCCCCCCACCGCTAAGTGTCTCTCTCCCACCCGGCCTCCCTATAGTCCTGTTATAAGTGAAACCATTCGATATTTTTCTTTTTCTTTCTGGCTTATTTCACTGAGTATGATTCCCTCTAATTCCATCCATGTCGCTGCAAATTGCATGTGTTTATCTTCTTTCCATGCTGAATA
>PVIJ01020271.1:0-21356 GCA_004024925.1 Scalopus aquaticus | reverse complement strand
GCGGAGCCTGCGTGGGCCCCCCGGACCGCAGCGGGAGGGCGGCAGGCGGGAGTCCAGGGGTACAGGGATGCTCGGACTGTGTTTCAGCCCCAAAATGTTGTCTTTTCTGTCTTACTGCAAATGAAGCCAAGAGTCCGTATCCCCCAACCCCTCGCTGTCCGTCCATCTGGTCTCTGCACCCCAGCTCCAAACACAGCCCATCCTGGGGTCCTGGGGCCCTGGGGTCGGGCTCCAACGCAGGGATATGGGAGGACTCGATTATTCCATGAAAGCGGATAAACCAACAAACGGTTTCCCTTCACAAGGCGCTAAGCCTTTTCTCACATGCTGCGTGTGGTGATAACATCAATACTTTACTTTCAAATTAAGAAAAAAACTGCATCTTAACATGGAAACATAGATGAGTCTGGGGCCAGAAAGCGAGGACTTTGTGGCATATTTTTCGGGAATACCATACAGCCAGGAAAAGGAAACTGGACAGTAATGAATAATCCTGTCAGAAGCCACATGAGCTTAGAACTTTGAAGCACCAATGAAATGACCACAACCTGCTTCCAGGTTAACAAATCCGGCATTTGGGCCTCCCTGGCAGTTAAATCGGGATGTTTTGCACAGTAACTTTACCACGGGCAGACGGGCCATTTCCAGCCCAGCCCCTCAAGGGGACATCTCAGGGACAGTTCACTTGGACACAGATATTTCAGTGTCGTGAATAACACGTGCAGGTGTGAAATGTGTTATAGATAATTGTAACGTCCTGATGATATGGCAACGTTGTTGATGTGATAAAGTGTGTCCATGACATATTGATGTAATGTATCCTCAAATTAGTATACTCATGCAATATGTTAATGTGCTGATACTAGTATGTGACATAGTTTAGCAGTGAATGCATACTGACATACTAGCATGGTGATGGCATATTAATATTTTGATATGACTAATATAGTGATCAAAATTTATCAATACAATTGTGATAACTTCCTAAAATATTAACATACTGATATAATTTATTAGGATATTGATGTGATGGATACAGTGATACAATGTATCATTAATATATTGATATGCTTACAATTTTCATATTAATACATTGATAATTATTATTATGTATTGATATTATGTTAATATATTGACCCAATGTGTCACTATATTGATATATCAACCTAAATTAAAGTACTAGTATATCAGTATATTTATAATTTATGTTAGTGTACTAATAATAGTGATGTATTGTTATCATTTATATCAGTATAACACATATTGAGGTAATCAATGCCTCATGTATTGTATATAGTGATACCATTTATATCCATACAGTAATGTATTGACATAACTTAATATCGTGTTTTCTACCTTCCAGTTACACTCATCATTTTAAAGACTGTTTTATGCAGAGTAACTCCATGTTACTTTGTCTATTGAAAGCTTTCCAACGAAACTCAGGAAAAAGAATCCCAGTTGTAATCAAATAATGACACTATTACAACAGCACTGCAGGGTGCACGGATGCATTATAACATAGAATGCAAATTCATTGAAGACATCGGTCTCTTCAGGCAACAGAACCTGTTTGAAAGACAAACTCGTTACCTCCAAAATCATTCACACAGATGCAGCCACTTGCTTCTGTATCGTCAGGGATTCGCGACCCCAAGAATGTAGTTACAGAGGTTTGGGGGGGGGAAACCAGGATGATTTCCCTGCTGAGATGGACCTTGGGTGCCCCTCGGCCCGGGGCCTGGTCAGCTCCCCAGACCCCGGGAGGCCCCGGGCAGGACGGGGCGGTGATCAGGGGCGACAGAGGCCGTGTGCAGGGACCCCAGCAGGAGACAGCTGTCCAGTGACCGCGCCTGGGCAGGGAGCCGCGGCGCTGCCTCCTGTCTCGTTCTGTCCATCCGTGTTGTCTGAGCCCGCAGACTGGCCCGGATGCGGCGCTCACTCTGGGGCTCTGGGGTGGGGAGGGCCGCAGCGCTGCAGAACCCCTTTAGTGTTTACTTAGGAGATCCTCTGCCTCCCATTTTGCGAGGCTCACAAACATCCCTTGAAAGTCAGTGAGTGGCCCCCAAGATGCAGCTGCCCCCCAAATGCATATGTTACATGCAGACGCCCGTGTGTATGCGGATGGGAGACCCTGTATATAAAATGAACTCACAGTATTTCCCCGTCACGTGTGCCTTCAAAGTGGCTAAAGAGATTGGCCGACTTTTCCAAAATCTTATTACGAGGGAAATGCAGGTATTTACGGTTCTGTGAGTCGGGTGAATGATGTCGCCACACTGGCGCGGAGCTGCAGAGAGGGGATTGGGCGCTCGGCACAGCCAGGAGCCTCCTCGCTCCCTGCTCGAGCGACAGGCCTTCCCGGCATCCGCGCCCTCCTGACACGCGTGTGAGTGGGTGTGCCCGCTCCGCCTGGGGGGGCTGACATTCTCCTCTGCGACCCTGTGCGTCAGGGGCTGTCTCTCACCAATTGTTGGACGTTCACTGAGCTACTCCCAGCCGTTGGTTACTCACTGGCCATTGGTTTATGCGTGGTGGACACAAGTCTGCTTGGAGTGTTTTGGAGATAAGTGACAGCAAAATGAAGTGAGCTGGGCGAGGGGTGGGGAGAGAAGAAGGGAGGGAGAGGGTAGGTGATGGATGGATGGATGATTTGATAGATGGATGAGTGGATGGATGGAGGATGGTTGGATGATGGATGGTGGATGGTGGATGGTGGATCGATGGATGAATGGAGGATGATGGATGATGGAAGGATGGGTGGATGGATGGAGAATCGATGGATGACGGATGGGCATAGTGGATGACGGAGGATGGATGGACGGTGGATAAATGAATGCAGAGAGAAAGATGATGACGGGTGCAGGGACGCCTGATGGGTAGATGAGTGTACATAATGGATGGATGGATGAACAGATAGGTGTATGCATAGACACGCAGACAGACAGACAGAAACAGCGGGATCTCCCCTCAGCTCAGAATACATTCACGTGTTAAGCTGTGGCCCCACCCCGTGGTCCCCACATTCTCCTTAGAACTTTGTCCCCACCGCTCCATCTCGCATGCTAATATTTCTCCCCGACCGCCTCACTGCTGGCCGCGCCGGGGCAGGGGGCAGGTAAATGCCATCCACAGCTGACTGTTTGTGAGGCCTGTGGGGGCTGAACGTGGTCTTCGGACCCTGAGCTCTTGCTCCTCCTCCTCCTATAAAGTCCAGCAGCCACCCAGGCCCCGCCGAGCCTCTCCTGGGGTCCCTCCCGAGCCCCCTTCCCAAGTCTGCCCCTTGTCTTAGGGCTGCCTATTTGCTTACTCTCTCTAGATCGCTAAATTTGATACCATCCTCCAAGGCACAACCAGTGTAGGTAGCGGTAGGATATAAAAGTTCAAATGTCTATTTTTCTAATTTCCTTCAATCCATTCTCATCTAATTTGAACTATAAGAAGACAAACAGGCTCCAGTCATTTAAACTTTCCATCAAGCCCCAGCACACAGGCTGAAAGGGAGGAACAAAATACCTCCGACCCATCCCTGTCAAAGATAATACCCAGCCCTGTTCAGGTCCAGTGCCCAGCTAATGCCAGGAGGACTCATCTGTCACAGTGTCTGTGGAGCTCATGCTAGAATTGCCTAAACAGTGTTCATTGGCAGGAGGTGACATGTTTAGTGTTATCTGAAAGTAAAATATTCACGTTGAAAACAGAGCCCATCTAGATGTGGGTGTATTTCTGGGCTCTAATCATACTCCATTGTTGTGTGTGTGTCTGTTTTTGTCCCAGTACCATGCTGTTTTAACTATTATAGCTTGATTGTATAGACTAACCTGGAAATATCCTGCCTCCATTCTACCTCATTTTGGTCAGGATTGTTTTGGCTATTCTTTGTCTTTTGTGGTTCCATATGCATTTCAGTAATATTTGTTCTTGGAAGAATGTCATTGACGTTATTATTGTGATCACACTGAATCTATAAATTGCTTTGTGTTCATGGGCATTTGTAATGTTGATTCTTCCAAGCCATGAGCAGGGAATATCTTTCCATTCATTTGTCTTTTCTATTTCTTTTAACAATGTCTTTCTATTTTCTTTGAATCTTCACCACGTATGCTAGGTATGCCCTAGGTACTGCAGTTTTGTGATTACAAGTAGTGTTGTTTTCGATTTCTTTTTTCTTTTTAAAGATTTATTTATGCATAAGAGCTGGGGTGTAGGTCAGAGGTATGGTATGTGAGAGGATTCTACAGAGACAGAGGAGGGAGCAGAATCTGCAGATTGAGTGAAATCCACTGCTGAGGGGAGCAGAGGGGAGACAGGAAAAGTTTGCTGCACCCTGGGGTCAGCTCCCTGGCCAGGATCGAACTTGTGCTGCAATGGCTGCAGACAGCTTCATAGTGTTGAGACTTAACCCCTGTGCCACCAGGGAGACGTGGTCTTCTCTTCTACTTCATTGTTTGCATATCAGAAGGCAACTGATTTTCATGTGTTGGTTTTGTAAGCTTCCAACTGCACTGAAGTGGCTTCCTGATTTAATCTGTTTTTTTTCAGTGGAGCATTTAGTGTTCTCAACATATATTATTTTGTCCGCAACAGGTGTAATTGTGTTTAAGTTTAAATTCGTACAATTCATACAACCTTGAGACAGTTAATGTTTTATTGATTTAAATATTTTAATAGTGGTATACAAAATTGGAAAATGTAGGCAATGAATAGTCTCAGTGTACATTTATAATGGTCTGATATTGCATCTTAGTAATTCAATTATGTATTGAATTCTCATTATGTCCCATAACTTTGACCAGTAAACTATGACATTATCGAGAATTAATATTAACGAATTTATTTATCATCAGAAAAAATAAACTGCGAATGATTTAAAAGAACAGTAGGAAGTTTACAACCAGAAGTTCAAAGACTGAGATTTTACATTTTGTGTCTTTATTCCTGGCTGCCTCCAAATTCCTTAAGTGCCCACATGGAGCTCACCTGCTTGGGGGCAGGCCAGCCTGAGGAACGCCCTCCCAGGGCAAAACTTTGAAAATGAGTCAAACAATCTGATATCCAATTGGAACTGCATTTTATCATGAAATATTTAGGTGTGAAATTTTGAAATTTTGGACATCACAGACGGGAAAGCAATGGTCCAGCGCAGTCAGCAAATGAGGAGGGGAGGCCTTACCTGCCCAAATGTAAACCTTCAAAGCATCTCAGGGATTTGTCCAGATCTTTAAAGAAACACATTGATTCTTATTTGGATTGCATTGATTTTGTAAGTTGCTTTGGGTCCCAGGGGGCATTTGTAATGTTAAATCTTTCTAAGCCATGAGGAGGGATTGTCTTTCCATTTCCTTGTTTTCCTTCATCTTTTAACAATGTCTTACCATTTGCTTTCTGTGTTCAACTCCTTTGTTATATTTACTCCTAGGTACTTAGTTTTGTGATTTGAAGTGGGATTGTTTCTTAATGTCTTCTGTTCTAGTTTATTTTTTGCTTATAAGAAGGCAACTGATTTTCATGTGTTGAATTTGTAGCTTCCAACTACACTGAAGTGAATTATTGATTTAATTAGTTTTTTGTCAGCGGAGTCTTTGTGCTCTCAGCAAATATTACATTGTCCAAACAGGTTTCATTGTGCTTAAATGTTAAAATTCATACAACCTTAACCATTAATATTTTATCGATTTAAACATTTATTTATGTTATACAACACTGGCCAGATATAGGCAATGAATAGCTCAGTATATGTTTATAATGGTCTGATATTCCATCTTCTTAATTCCATACATTCATTCAGTTCTCCTTATATCCCATAACTTTCATTGAGCAGTAAACAATACAGTATCAAGGAGTAATATTAACAAAGTTATTTATCATCAGAAAAAATAAAAAAATGCCAGTCACTTAAAAGAAGAGTCCTAAGTTGTCAACCCAGAATTAAAAGATCAGTGATTTGCAGCCTTTTGTCTTCTATTCCTGGCTGCCTCCAAATTCCCCTCGTGCCCACAGGGAGCTCACCTGGGCTGAACTCAGGTCAGCATGACCAGCTCCTCACAAGGCGAATGGTGTGAGAATGAGTGAAATGATCTGATATCGATTAGAACTGCATTTTATCATGAAATATTTAGGTGTGAAGTTTTCAAATGTTGGACGTCACCGACGGGAAAGCAAAGGTCTGGTGCAGTCAGCAGACGTGGAGCTGAGGCCAGACAGGGCCACACGCACGGGGCGTTCACCTGCCCACATGTCAATCTTCTTCCAAATCTCTAAATGTCTTCAAGTCTACAGTAAATAATAGTGTTATTGTATTGTAATAAAGCCCAATCTGTTTCATCTCTTGAACATCACCCTATGGAAAAGCTGACACTCAGGGTGAGATTACCAGTAACAATGTGCCCAACAGGACACTGTCCCCAAATTCCCAGACTTTCTCGGTAATTGAATAAATGGGGGCGAACACTGGCGTACAGTGGGGTGTAATGTAGTGAGTGCCATTCCTCAACTAATTCTGGAAATATCAGAAGATGGTGTGGTCCACTCGCTATTATTTTGTTTTCACACTATAGCTCCCCAAACCATGGGATCTCTGGGCTGAGAGTTACAGAAACGGAGAAGAGCGAAAAGTGGCTTCAAGTTCAATTCCCTCCGTATATATGCAATATCAAAAAGCACCTAAGTGTTAACAAGAGTAACAATTAAATCTAATACAGTATATGAAGTGATCTGAAATATACTTTAAAAAGTACTGTATGTTTTAAAGTATACAGTGAAATTATAAATAATTATAAGAACATAAAGGTGTATACAATATAAAAAATAAAACAAGTGTTGGTAATGGAGTCATGAACTCATCTTCTCCATTGTAGTTTGGTTAGAGTCCCCTTCATTACTCTCCCCACAGCCGTCTTCATGGCCTGGTTTCTCAGACTGTAGATGACGGGATTAAAGGTGGGGGGCACCACAGTGTAGAAAGTAGAAATGACCAGGTCAGACATGGACGGAGTCTTTGAAGTTGGCTTCAGATAAGCAAAGAATGCAGTGGAGAGAAAAAGCACCACAACCAGCAGGTGGGGAAGGCAAGTGGAGTAGACTTTGGCCTGACCTTCTGTGGATGGAATCTTCCTGACAGCAGAGAAGATGTGGACATAGGAGATGATGATGAAAATAAAACAGCAGAAATCCCACGTCACACTAATTATAATGGGAACAAGTTCATTCATTAAATTTTCTGAGCAGGAAGTAGCCAGTAACTGGGGGATGTCACAGAAGAACTGGTGGACCACGTTGGACCCACAGTAGGACAAGGAGAAGGTCCCAGCTGTGTTCATCACAGCGAAGATGCCCCCACCCAGCCAGGACACAGCTGCCAGCTGCACACACCTGTCCCTGCTCATGAGGACCTCGTAGTGCAGGGGGCGGCAGATGGCAGCATAGCGGTCAAGGCTCATCACCGTGAGAAGGGTCATCTCTGCCCCTGCTGACATAATCATCATGAAGACCTGGAGCACACAGCCCGGGAACGAGATGGAGCTGCTGTGCGTCAGGGCGTTGGCAATGGACTTGGGCACCGTGGCCGAGATGAGGCAGAGGTCCGAGAGGGACAGATTCCTCAGGAAGAAGTACATGGGCGTGTGGAGGTGCGGGTCCAGGGTGGTGATGGCCACGATGAGCCCGTTCCCCAGCAGGGCGCACAGGTAGGCCAGGGAGAAGAGCAGTGGGTGCAGGAAGCCCATGATCCCGTGGGTGGGGAACCCCAGGAGGACGAATTCTGTCACCTCCGTGAGATTGGGCACCACTGGGGACATCACCGGCATCAAGAATCTAGACTGAAACGCTGTCGGCCAGAGCTGGACACGCGGCCTTTATCTGCACGTGGCCAGCACTGTCCTTCCCCTCGTGGTCACTCTCCGGGCCCTGCTGAGCGTCTTCACCCCACAGGGACCCCAGTTCCTGCTCTGCTCGACCTCGTGGCCTCAGTGACTGGAAGGTGCCGCCATTGTCCACGCAGCTGTGACGATGCTGAGGGCAGAGAATCCGCTGTCTCAGCCGCTGAGCACAGTCTCTGCCCAGACTCGCTGCACCCGGGATGGGCCCCCCCACTGAGCCGGCCCCGTCCCCTCCTCTCCAGTCACCAGCCCCCAGGTCAGCTCAGCTCCCGGGAGGGGACACTCAGGGAGCCTTAGGTAATAGGAAAGAGCAAGAGAGACCCCAAATCCGCCTGTGGGGTCTTCCAGCTGCCACATCCCCAAACCCCACGCAGGCCCCGCTCACAGGCGCACATGAGAGATCAGTGGACACGGCCCCCGGGGTCTGTGCTGCTCTCAGCGCCCACGACATTCAGCACAGAATGGGGCGGGGTGTCCAGCGCCCCGATTCTGGTCTAACTCTGTCTCCCCCGCTCCTGTGTCCTGTGACCCCGGGGGTGACCTCCTGCTCTGCTCACCCCGGTCATGTCCCCCCGCCCCGCCCTCCCCTGAGGAGCTGAGATTGTTTCTCTTCCAGCTCTGTCCTCCCCGGTCACGCTCACACGTCCCCCCTGAGGGTGAGCTTGTCCCCCCGCGGCCCCGTCCCCTCTGTCCCATCAGACTCAGCACATGTGGGCCGGGGAGGCGGCTCCGGGCGGGTCAGACGGTCTGTGGGTGTGGCTGTCCCTGCCGGGCACGGGGCCGGGGCCCTCCGTGTGCGGGTTTGTTCCTCACCCCAGGCCCGTCCGTGAGGGGACGTCTGTGCGCGGGGCAGCCCCCACTCTCCTCCTGCTCCCCAGTCTCACCCTCACCTCCCTCTGTGGGGTGACGGAGGGGGTCCTGGTAAAGGCAGGATATTATATAGAATGTAGTTATATGAATAGCTGTACTGGGTTAATGGAAATGATTACAGATATTTAAGAAAAAGATTAATTTAGGACATTCTGCAAACAAGGACGTGGAAATCTTTTTGAATAATATAAAATATGAACGTCTCATGATAAAATAACACTTGATGCGTCTCTGTCCCTGGCCCTGACCAAATCCTGTGGCTCCTCCCGTCACAGCCTCACGCAGGGACGGAGTTTAAGAACGTCCCTGACGCTCCTGTGTGTGAACAGACAGAATCGCACGTCTGTGTCTCCTTGTGGGAGAGAAATAAAATAATGAACAAAACTTCTCTAATAATCCTTGACTATCTGGCTCACCTCTGTGCCATTGTATGTGGGTGAGTGAAAGGTCCAACACCCCTTTTTCCCAGAGGGAACCCCAGCCCCAGGGAGCAGGGTCAGCGTCCTTTAAGGGGGGCTCCGCGTCTGCTCTGGGTCCGACCCCCTGACACTCCCCCCTCCCTCGCCCCTCCCCCCAGAGTGTAGGGGGAACATCTGGGATCTTCCCAGGGGACGGCTGCTTCTGTGGGGGCAGGACTCGCCCCCTGGCCCCTGGAGCCAGGCCGGGCTCATCACAGCCCCTTTTCAGCAATGAGCATCATTGCAAATTTCCCCCGAATCTCTCCTTTATCACCATATACTCAGGATCATGTGACTATGTCTGTCACTGACACTCTCAGTGTCTCTGTGCTGCAATCACAGTCATGAGCAATCTCTGCCACACAGACCAGAGAGGAAGTTCTTCTCACATGACAAATGTATTAAAGTCAAACCTTTAAACACCTCAAATTAGAGAAAAGCATATTTCCTCACATTGAAGTTCACTCAGGACAATATGGCATTGAGAAACTGAACAACTTCAGCATATTTAGAACTAGTTTTCACTATTTATGAAGTGAATAGCTCAGCCACTGTGCTTTCCCAGTCTACACTGAAGCTTGAAATCTATACACTTGCAAGTCTGAACGGGTGCTGCTCTGACAGGGTTGGGTGGCAGATACCTGCAATCAGGGGGGCAAGTCTCTGAAATGCCTTGTGGACTCTCTCCTCCGAGGTTGTCCCATCACAGGACAGAGGGCGTCCCGGCCTCTCCCTCCATGGCCGCGGCGTGTGAGGGTCCTCTGGACACTCCCAGGATCCACCCTCCGTCCTCTGCCGCCTCCGTGGACAGAGCAGGGGCCTCGGGCGGGGCTATTTGCCCTCTGGTGCTGGCGCCTAGGAGTTGGTCACTGTCCCAGACTCCATCCCTCAGGGACTTCACTACGGGGGACAAGTGTATGTGTCTAATTGGCTGTCTTAATTGGCATTTTCCTATAGCACCTCCCAGTGGTCATTAGTGCACTGAGTATGTGGATGTAATTTTATTTGTGGTTTACACCTCTAATGAAATGATTGTAAAAATCCTCATTTCCAGATTCCATTCATCATCTGCTGTGTGTGCTGTGGTTGGCGACTTCATTAAAATCCATGGAATGGGTCCATGTCCCAGAAAGCTGGACAGTCACCATCACCCACCATGTGCCCTTCATGGAGAGACCTTGAGAGATGGGCTAAGGGAAGGATGAGGGAATGGTTGAGGCAGGAAGGAAGGGAAAGAAATGAAGAAAGGACGGAAGGAACAAAGGGAGGGAGAGTAGGGAGGAGAGAGAAGGAGAAATTCAACTAAAGTGAAAGTCCAAGGCGAAAAGTACCAACTCCTCTGCAATAGCAATTCGTACTGTCTCTTAGAAATTACTTATTCATGCAGTTCTTTCCCCTTTTAACACCTATAACTCTGCACTTAAATTATAACTGTTGTTATGTTTGAATAGTTTTACTTTAAGTCCTAACAGTATATGCAGATAATAGGCATTCTGTACATGGCATCATGTTACTTGGGTTTTGCTATCATGATTATAGTGACATCACGTATTTGGAAAAAGGTGCTTACTCTGTTTTTAGTTTTTCTTTTGTACGTTGTGAGGTAGTGATCTCGTATTATTCTGTTGCATGTGATTGTCCATATTTCTCAATGCCATTTCCCCACTTTCCTTGTTCTAGTGCATACTTCTGCGTCTGTTGTCATGGCTTAACTGTCCATCTAGATGTGGGTGTATTTCTGGGCTCTAATTATTTTCCATTGGTGTGTGTGTCTATTTTTTATCCCAGTACCATGCCGTTTTAACTATTATCACTTTGTTTTATAGACTGATCCTGGAAGTGTGAGTCCTCCATACATCCTCATTTTTTTAAGAATTTTTTTGGCTGTTGTGGGTCTTTTGTGGTTCCATATGCATTTCAGTAATGGTTGTTTCTATCTTTAAAGATTACCAATGAATTTTTATTGGGATTCCATTGAATCTGCATTTTCATTGGAGTTGCTGGACATTTTGCAATGTTAATTCTTCCAAGAAATGAGCGGGGATTATCTTTTCATTTCTTTGTCTTTTCTATTTCTTTTAACGTTTCTTTGATCTTCACCTACTTTGTTAGTGTTACTACTAGGTACTTATTTTTGTGATTGTAAGTGGGATTGTTTTCTTAATTCTACTCTTCTAGTTCATTGCTTGCATATAAAAAGGCAATTATTTTTCACACGTTAATTTTGAAAGCTTCCAACTACACTGAAGTGGCTTATTGATTCAATTAGTTTTATCCGTGGAGTCTTTCGCATTCCCAGCACATATTATGCTATCTACAACAGGTTTAATTGTGTTTAAATGTTTAAATTCATACAGCCTTGAGACATTTAATGTTTTATTACTTTACAATTATATTTATAATATACAAAGCGAGGAAAATGTTGGAAATGAATATTCTCAGCGTATGATTATAATGGTCTTATTTCAATCTTCTTAATTCAATACATGAATTGAATTCTCACTATATCCCATATCTGTGATTGACCAGTAAACTATGACAGTATCAAGAATTAATATTAACAGTTATTTATCATCAAAAAAATAAAAATGTCAATCACATAGAAGAACAGTAGCAAGTTGTCAATGCAAAAAATCAAAGACTGAGATTTTACCAATCTACAAACAGTTCCAGGCTGGTCTCCAAAGTCCCCTTGTGCCCACAGGGAGCTCACCTGGACTGGAGATTGGTCAGCCTCATGAGTCCTCTCAGGACAGACTGTTTGAGAATGAGTTAAATGATCTGATATCCAAATGGAACTCCATTTTACCATGAAATAAGTCGGTGTGAAATTTTCAAATATTGGATGTCACTGACAGGAGAGCAAAGGTCTAGTGCAGGCAGCAGATGCAGAGCTGAGGCCAGACAGGGCCACACGCACAGGATTTTCCTGCCCAAATTTAAATCTTCTTCCAATTTGTTGCAAGTCTTTGTGTCTACACTAAATGACAGTTTTATTTGATTGTACGTTAATATGAAACATTTTCTCATTTGAACAATTCCATATGGAAACGGAGACACTCTGGTAAGATTGCCTGTCATAATGTGCAAATTGTCCCCGAATTCCCAAGGACTCTTCGTTATTAAAGAAATGGGGAAAAACACAGGAGTAAAGTAGGTTGTCATGTTGTGAGTATCATTCCTCAACTAATTCTGGAAATAATAGAAGATGGTGTAGTCCAAGAGCCAATATTTTGTTTAAACCATTATAGCTTACAAAGTTCTCTCATTGTTTCCAAAAACACTAATCAATACATTAGAGTAAACTTTTGGTAATTATACAGCACGGGTAATTAACAGCTTTCAGACTCACTTTCTCCCTTCTGGTCCCACCGTGCCCTGAGTGTGTTTATGTTTATGCCCAGTGGGGGGCGGCTCTCCACACCAGGGCTCACAGGGGGTCTCTGTCAGTCACGTGTGAGCTCCTGATCCACAGCAGGTCGTGACTGCTCAGATTCTGACTCGGATCCCAAGGCCTGATTTATGCCACGGAGGCCTCACTGACTGAGTAAAGGGGCGTCTGTCCCAACCGTGGGTCTGACCACACACGTGACCAAGAGGGTCAGTGACTTTGAAGGGGAAGCTCTTTACAGGCAGGAGACACTGACCAGTTTGAGAACTTCTGCTGAAAACTGAAACTGAAATCTGACCATTGGATCTCTAGGTGGAGAGTTATAGAAATGGAAAACAGCAAAAAGTGGGTTGAGTTCAATTCCCTCCAGTACACAGGAAATATCACAAAGCACCTGGGTGTGAAGAAGGGGAACACTCAATGCTAATAGAATATATGAGCAGCATACTAAAAGTCATCTTAAATCAATTTAAAATGGAGCATATATTTCTAATTTATACAGTGGAATTACATGTAATAGAAAAACATATTGTACTAAAAACTGAAAATTTAAAATGATTGTCTCATGATGGAGTCATTAACTCATCCTCTCAAATACATTTTGGTGAGTGTCCCCTTCATCAGTCTCCCCACAGCCGTCTTCATGGCCTGGTTTCTCAGACTGTAGATGACGGGATTCAAGGTGGGGGGCACCACCGTGTAGAACAGAGAAATGACCAGGTCAGACATGGACGGAGTCCCTGAGGTCGGCTTCAGATAAGCAAAGAATGCAGTGGAGACAAATAGCACCACAACCAGCAGGTGGGGAAGGCAAGTGGAGTAGACTTTGGCTTTTCCTTCTGTGGATGGAATCTTCCTGACAGCAGAGAAGATGTGCACATAGGAGATGACGATGAAAATAAAACAGCAGGAATCCCACAATGCACTAATGAGAATGGGGACAAGTTCTGTCATTAAACTTCTTGAGCAGGAAATAGCCACTAACTGGGGGACGTCACAGAAGAACTGATGGACCACGTTTGACCCACAGTAGGACAAGGAGAAGGTTCCAGCTGCATACATCACACCATAGAGACCCCCACCCAGCCAGGACACAGCTGCCAGCTGCACACACCTGTCCCTGCTCATGAGGACCTCGTAGTGCAGGGGGCGGCAGATGGCAGCATAGCGGTCAAGGCTCATCACTGTGAGCAAGTTCAGTTCTGCACCTTCTGAAAGGACCATCATGAAGACCTGGAGGACACAGCCCGGGAACGAGATGGAGCTGCTGTGCATCAGAGCGTTGGCAATGGACTTGGGCACCGTGGCCGAGATGAGGCAGAGGTCCGTGAGGGACAGATTCCTCAGGAAGAAGTACATGGGCGTGTGGAGCTGCGGGTCCAGGGTGGTGATGACCATGATGAGCCCGTTCCCCAGCAGGGCGCACAGGTAGGCCAGGGAGAAGAGCAGTGGGTGCAGGAAGCCCATGTTCCCGTGGGTGGGGAACCCCAGGAGGACGAATTCTGTCACCTCCGTGAGATTGGTCACCGCTGGGCACATCACCTATATTAAAGAGAAAAGACGAAGAATTGGTCAAATCTTCCAGTATTCAACATGAAATGGGTTATAACCACAGGATAACAATTCAATATATTTACTAGATAATTACTCCTTCTAGGTCCTATTGAGCCTAGTATCATCATCTGCATATTCTGCTTTATTCACCCTTTTATTTCCATCTCATGTGAAGGTGTCATTATTACAGTGTCCAAACATGTGCCCCCAAATGGTGAAGGCCTAAAAATTTCAGTTGACCTCTAAAAACTTTGGGAATTTTAATCTCAAATCTCTGAACAAACACAACTGACAGTCTCGCCTCCCCACCCCACCCAGCCTAGTCCCGCTGCTCCCGCCTCCTGCCCAGGACCCAGCGTCTCAGCCCAGCCCACCCCGAGAGGTTGTCCAGGCCCCAGCCCCAGAGGAAACGGGACCCACTCAGAGTACCCCCCACCCCCAGAGCCTGTCCCACTCCTCCCTGCACAGCCCTCGGTCTGAGAGGCCCCACAGGGACAGGGGTGAGCAGGGGACGTCGGGGGCGGGTCCCTGTTTTCCTGCTCCAGCCCCGACCCGGTCACGGTGTGGAGTGACCTGCGCTGAGTGTCCCCTGCGGCGTGTCCTGCCCCCTCCTCTGTAGCCGACTCACCCCGGGGCCTCGTGCTGACTCCTGGTCCCCGTTTCCTCGTCTCTGTGTCTCCCCCGACCCGACTCTCCCACATCTGAGGACTCAGAGACCCTGTTCCCTGCAGAGTCTCCCCCGGTCACCCCACATGTCCCCCCTGAGGGTGAGCTTGTGCCCCACGGCCCCGTCCCCTCTGTCCCATCAGACTCAGCACATCTGGGCCGGGGGAGGTGGCTCCGGGCGGGTCAGACGGTCTGTGGGTGCGGCTGTCCCTGCCGGGCACGGGGCCGGGGCCCTCCGTGTGCGGGTTTGTTCCTCACCCCAGGCCCGTCCGTGAGGGGACGTCTGGGCACGGGGCAGCCCCCCACTCTCTTGCTACCCATCTCACCCTCACCTCCCTCTGTGGGGTGACAGAGGGGGAGTCCGGGTGAGGGTAGAATAATTAAGGAGAATGTGGGGAAACAGTCATTAAATGTAGTGCTGTAAATATCTTTCAATAATTCAATAAAAACTGGAAAATCAGGGCTAATACCATGTGGTCATAGAGGTGGGCATCTTTTGAGAGATTTACAATAATATTTGTAATGAGGAAATAATTTTTGATACATATCGCTCCCTGTTTTGTGAAAATTCCATGTTTTCTTCATTGCAAGATCTCTAACAGCATATGTGTGATGGAGAAAATCCCAAGCTCATATCCATAAATGATCAGATGTGCACCCGCCCTCACTTTAGCCTCTAAGCCATGAAGCGTCAACATGTTGCTGTACAAGTTAGTGAATTTCTCTTTATGCTCGTATCTGTCATAATATTTCTGTAAAAGGCATAACATTCTGCTTTTTCAAAATAATTCTATTTTTTCCAACTTTATAATGCTTTTACTGTCCTTTAATTGATGTCTCAGACACAAAAACAATCTATAGAACTCTGACCAGAAAATAAGCTCAACCATCGTTATAAAATTTAATGGAGCTTATTCCAAAGCCAAAACGTTTCCCAAATTATTATCATTACAGATGATGTCACTTATGATAATATATTTTGACACTTTCTAGCACCAATGACCGTTGCTGCTAGTGTTGAAATTTATAAATAGAGAGCATATATTTTCCTTAGATAGAAAAAGCAATTTTGTTTCCATTATTAGGCAAAATTAGAAAAGGGTTTTATTTATTTAAATAGAAGAAGTAGCTTTTCTCTTTGTTTATAGTATATTGAACTTGTAAAACAAATATATTTTTTAAATTTCATCTGGAGTTTAGTTTTCATCACAATTTACTCGCATCAATTCCTTTGTTTTTTTTTTTTTTTTTTTTTGGTACTCAGTCACACTGACCCGGGCTGGGGCCTCATCAGGGTTACGGAGCATCAAGTGTTAGATGTATCAGTAGTCAAGTCTACTAAACGCTGACGCTAATAAAAGTCATTATATTTGGGACAGTTCATTTAAAAAAAAAGTTATTTTCTGTCATTGAATCACCCCCTAATGACACAGTCGTGTGTCAGGGAGCAACTTGGCTCTTTCAGAGTTAATGCTTTTCACTATTTATAAAATGAGTATTTTAATCTCTGTGCTCTCCCAGGTCTAAAATGCAGCTTGAAATCTACGTACTTCAAGTCTGAGTGGATTCTCCCTGACCACGCTGGGGAGCAGATACCTGCAAACTGGGGGAACGTCCAAGCTGTCTCTCGAGTCTCTTCTCCGAGGTTGTCCCGTCACAGGACAGAGGGCATCCAGGCCTCTCCCTCCATGGCCCCGGAGTGTGTGGGTCCTCTGGACACCCCCAGGATCCGCCCTCCGTCCTCTGCCGCCTCCGTGGACAGAGCAGGGGCCTGGGGCGGGGCTATTTGCCCTCTGGTGCCGGCGCCTGGGAGTTGGTCACTGTCCCAGACTCCGTCCCTCGGGGACTCTACTCCAGGGGACAAGTGTCCTATTGAAGTGACTCTTAATTGGCCTTGTTCTAAGGCACATCCCAGCGGTCATTAGTGCCCCGAGTGTGCCAGAGACAATTTCCTCAGTTTTTACCCCGCTGTGGACGGGACTAGGGCTCCTCCCCCGGCCCCATCAGTCCCCCCGACCCAGCCATGGGGGACCCGTGCGCAGCCTCGTCACAGCCCCTGAGGAGCCACCTCCAAAGGGAGCCGGACAGTCTCCGTAACTGACTGTGCCCTTCTGGGGAGACACAGGACATGGGGTGACGGGGGGGGGGGGGCAGCGGTGGAGGCGGGAGGGCCTTTGTCCCAGGGAGGGAGCTGACAGATGAGGAGAAAATCAGCAGATATGAAGGGAAAAGAGGAGAAACCTGGATCCTCTGAAATGTTGTCCTGGCGTCATTAACATTATTCTTGGGGTTTGGTGATTCTCAGGCCCTGTAACTCCGCATTAAATTTGAATAGTTCCTGGGCCTCTCTGGTTGCACAGCGATTAAGCGCTGCGCTCTGGAGCTGTCGGCAGCGGTGTCGCGAGTTCGACGCCGGGCCGGGGAGAATCCCACATGGCGTGGCAGATCTCTCCTGCCTCGCCCGCTGCTCCCCTCAGCAGTGTTTCCATCCATCTGACTGTTCTGCTCCTCACTCCGTCTCTGGTGAACCCTCTCGCCACCCCACACCTCTGGCCTGTACCCCAGCCTGCATGTATAAATAAATAAATCTTTAAAAAATAAATAAATAATTTTGAATAGTCACTGCTGTGAAGGAATTTGCCGTTATCTTTACAAAGGACACAGATTACTGGGTTCTGGGCCTGGTGATATTTCACTTGGGCCCTTACCTCTGATTACAGTGGCTTTGCATGTTGAAAGTTTTTGGAAAAGAGCTTTGTTATTTATGGATTTACATAATGTAAAATGGTTAGAAGCAGGCTAATAAGCAAAGATAAAGTTATGCCACAGAAATAAGTACATTCAAACTGGCTGTGTGTGCCTTAGTGTGTGTGAGTGTGTGTGTGTGTGAGTGTGTGTGTGGCCTCTGCAGTTTCCGTGGGGCTGTGTCACTCGGGCACAAGCGGCCTCCGCGCTCCCGAGCCCGCGGGGTGTGGTCTCTGGGCTGAGGCCGGGCTGAGACGCCGCTTCCAGAATATCCGAGACCGTCCCGGCGACTGTGTCACGAGTGTCCAGCGGGTTGTCGTTACGACGCAAATACCAAACAGCTTTTTTGCCAAACTTAGAATCAGCCTCGTGCACCACGATGACTCCCGCCCTTTCCTCACGACAAAGGAGGCGCCCTCAGAGCTTTATTCATGTCAAATGAATAGACGCGCAGGGCCGTCGGGCGGGACGGGCCGCAGACGTCTCTCGGGGTCCCCGCCCGGGCCCCCGTCCCGCAGGGCTAAGGGGCGCAGCGTCTCTCCAGGACGAGGACCCGTGTCTCCTGCCAGCGCAGCGCACACAGCGGGAAGAAGGGAAATTGCGGCATTTCGGGAAAATCTGAGCAGGCGGAGCGTGATTTTAAGCTCCCAGCGCGGGCGGGTCCGGCGGCGGGAGGGACTCTGGGTCGCGCTGACCCCTGCGCGTGTCCGGCCGGGGCAGCGCCGTCCCCGCCGCGGCGGGTGATGATGAGTGACCCGGGCTCGGGGCCCGGCGGGGGGAGGGGACGTGCGCGCCCCTCGGCGGTCTCGGGGCTCGGGGCCGGCGCGACCCAGTGAAAGAACTTTCCCAAATGATGCTCCTGTGTGACAGCGCGAGCGCCTCTTCACGCCCCAACACCCTCCGCCGCGCGGGCCACGCCGCAGACCCGGGGCCGCCGCTCCTGGCCCGGGGACCCCGAGGACGCGCGGGCGTGGGGCGTCTACGCGGGCGTGGGGCATCTACGTGGGCGGGACGGGTCTACGCGGGAGGGGCGCGTCTACGTGGGCGGGGCTCGGAGCTGTCAGGTTTCTCCAGGCGCGGGCGGGGCCGCCCTGTCCTGGGCCAGACGGGAACTGGGGAGCGGGTGTCAGTCAGAGGGGGCCGCACCCATGGATCCGGGGCTCACAGCGCCTGCTTCAGCAGGGGCTCTGGGGCGGGCACGGGGAGCCCTATTCTGGGGTCTGGGGCCGCCTGTCCAGTCCAGTGCCCTCCAGCCAGTGCGCCCAGCTCCGTGAGGCCTCCGGGCCTCTCCCTGCCGAGCCAGGGCGCGCGGGGGCAGGGCCAGCGCGGGGCGTCTGCGGCCCATTGTCCCTCTTCTGGGTGACGTGTCTATGTGGGTCGCAGCCTGTGATTCACCGACGTGTTTGGTGTCTGTGACTCTGAGCTGTTTGCCGCCCGCCCCATCCAGCCCGGGACGCTCCGGGGAGACCTGAGCTGGGAGCCCGGACACCGGTGTCGGGGCGGGGGCGGCCGCGGCAGGTGCGGGGCGCAGATGGGCGACTCCCGGGGCTCTGTGGGCGTGCGCGTGCGCCGCGCTCCCGGCACCCCCAGAGCCTCACCCCGGGGCGCCCAAAGACTGTGGCCGCCTCCCTGCGGGCGTCTCCGTGGGCAAAGCCGGTTCACCTCGGGCCCTGAGGGCGACGGTGCTTTGGGGGAGACAGCCCGTGTCTGAGGGAAAGACACTCACGGAGACCTGCACCCCGGCCCCAGTGTTACCAGGAGGAAAGGGCCACAGACCTTCCAGTCTCGAAACAAACAATCGATTTAAAATACATTGTTAAAGATTTTTTTACTTCTGCAAACAAGAAGTGAGGTGCGGGCCAGGGGTGTGGGGGTGAGAGGACTCCCCAGAGACAGAGAGGGGAGCGGAACTGTCGGATCCACTGAAACACGCTGCTGGGGGGGCAGCGGGGAGACAGGAGGGGTCTGCTGCGCCCTGTGGGAAGCTCCCCAGGCGGGGATCGAACTCCACTGCAGGGGCTGCCCGTACCTGTCAGGATTCATAAAGGGTCCGAACGGCGCAGGACCCGGGGACGAATAACCGCGCAGAAGCGACGGGGCGGGCAGCTGGCGCAGGGCAGGAGCGCGGGGCGCAGCTGTTCTCTTTGCTGACTCTTTAATGCTTATTACTCCTGTTCTTATCCCAGCTCTCAGTGGCCGGAAGCGCCTCCGCGAGTTTGCTCCTTACTCAGAGGGCGTCCGCCAGCGCCTTCTCTCTGAGCACCCCCACCCCGACACTCCTGTGGGTCTCCCCAGCTCCGGGTTGGCAGCACCGTGTGTGGCTGAGGCCTCGGGTGTCCGGTCAGGGCCTGAGGTAAACGCAGGAGTCGCCTCCTCTCCTCAGTGCTTCTGGGTTGCCGCTCTGGTCCTTTCCTGCACACACTGTCACCGTGGTGAGACTGAGCCCTGCACCTCAGGGGGGGGGGGTGTTGAGTTATATTAAGACACGAAAATACAGTCATACAGGGAAACTCATATTTAAAAAAGTACAGACCTTACGTGTTGGTGAGTGTCCCCTTCATCAGTCTCCCCACAGCCGTCTTCATGGCCTGGTTTCTCAGACTGTAGATGACGGGATTAAAGGTGGGGGGCACCGTCGTGTAGAACATAGAAATGACCAAGTCAGACATGGACGGAGTCCCTGAGGTCGGCTTCAGATAAGCAAAGAAAGCCATGGAGATATATAGCACCACAACCAGCAAGTGGGGAAGGCAAGTGGAGTAGACTTTGGCCTGACCTTCTGTGGACGGAATCTTCCTGACAGCAGAGAAGATGTGGACATAGGAGATGACGATGAAAATGAAACAACCTGATTCCAATGTCACACTAATGAGAATGGGGACAAGTTTGCTCATCAAATTTCCTGAGCAGGAAATAGCCAGTAACTGGGGGATGTCACAGAAGAACTGGTGGACCACGTTGGACCCACAGTAGGGCAAGGAGAAGGTCCCAGCTGTGTTCATCACAGCAATGAGAAACCCACCCAGCCAGGACACAGCTGCCAGCTGCACACACCTGGCCCTGCTCATGAGGACCTCGTAGTGCAGGGGGCGGCAGATGGCAGCAAAGCGGTCAAGGCTCATCACTGTGAGCAGGTGCACTTCTGCACCTTCTGAAAGGACCATCATGAAGACCTGGACCACACACCCCGGGAACGAGATGGAGCTGCTGTGCGTCAGAGCGTTGGCGATGGACTTGGGCACCGTGGCCGAGATGAGGCAGAGGTCCGAGAAGGACAGATTCCTCAGGAAGAAGTACATGGGCGTGTGGAGGTGCGGGTCCAGGGTGGTGATGACCATGATGAGCCCGTTCCCCAGCAGGGCGCACAGGTAGACCAGGGAGAAGAGCAGTGGGTGCAGGAAGCCCATGTTCCCGTGGGTGGGGAACCCCAGGAGGACGAATTCTGTCACCTCCGTGAGATTGGTCACCGCTGGAGACATCACCTGTATAAAAAAGAAAAGAGGAAGAAAAAGTCAAATCTTCCTATATTGAACACGAAATGGGTACATGCATAAGAGAATAATTCAATCTACCTGCAATTGCTCCCTCTATGTCCTATGGGGTCTAATGTCATCATCTGCATATTCTGCTTTATTCAACCCTTTTATTTCCATCTCATGTGAATGTGGCGTTTTTCCATTGTCTAATATGTCCTGGAAATTGGTGAAGGCCTGGAAATTTCAATCGACCCTATAAAACTTTATGAATCATAATCTGAAACCTGTCAACTAAGCTGACTGGCAGCCCCCCCCCCCC